>SJYC01038238.1:0-29490 GCA_006408675.1 Madoqua kirkii
CCAGATGCCATGATCTTAGTTTTCTGAATATTGAGTTTTAAGTCAATTTTTTCCACTCTCTTCTTTAACTTTCATCAAGAGGCTCTTTAGTTCTTCTTCACTTTCTGCCATAAGGGTGGTGTCATCTGCCTATCTGAGGTTATTGATATTTCTCCCACCTCAGGTTTAATGTAAGTTAAAACCATTAGGACTTCCCTAGTGGCCCAGTGGTTAACAATCTGCCTGCCAATGCGGGGAACACAGGTTCAATCCCTGGTCTGGGAGTAGCACCACAACCACTGACCCCATGCATGCAGATACTAGGACAAAGCCTGCAAGCCTTGGAGACTGTGCTCTGCAGCGAGAGGAGTCACTAAAGGAGAAGCCCACGCACCCCGACTAGAGAGCAGCCTCCACTCGCTGCAATTAGAGAGAGCCCCTGGGCCACAACGAAGACCCAGCAGAGCTAAAGACGAAAAGACAGGAAACATCTAAAAAATCGGTATCAGGCACCACTGTACTAACCAGAACTGAGAAAATGGAAAAGAAAACATCAAGTGTTCCTAAGGTTAGAAACAACAGGATCATTATGACCTGTTGGTAGAAATGTAAAGTCACACAATTTGGGAAACCATTTGACACTTTGTACTAGTGTTGAAAACATGACCCAACGATTCCATTCCTCGTTACGCACCCAAAAGAAATGTGAATCTATGTCCACCAAAAAAGCATGACTCCATTTACAATTGTATTTATGGCAAGTACTAAGAGAAGTAAACTGGTAGTGTTACAAAGTCAAGAGAGTGGTTATTCTGGGTTGGGGAGGTAGTGGCTGTAAGAGGGCACTGGGGAGCCCCTGGGCGGGTCTGGTCATGTTCCTTTTGAGTTGGGACCTGCTGCACAGCTGGATTCAGTTTGTGATCATTCAGCACACAGCATAATATACACTCATCTAGTCAAAGCTATGGTTTTTCCAGTAGTCATGTAAGGATGTGAGAGTTGGACTATAAAGAAAGCTGAGCACAGAATTGATGCTTTTGAACTGTGGTGCTGGAGAAGACTCTTAAGAGTCCCTTGGACAGCAAGGAGATCCAACCAGTCTATCCTAAAGGAGATCAGTCCTGAGTGTTCATTGGAAGGACTGATGTTGAAGCTGAAACTCAAATACTTTGGCCATCTGATGGGAAGAGCTGACTCATTTGAAAAGACCCTGATGCTGGTAAAGATTGAAGGCAGGAGGAGAAGGGGATGACAGAGAATGAGATGGTTGGATGGCATCACCAACTCGATGGACATAAGTTTGAGTAAACTCTGGGAGTTGGTGATGAACAAGGAGGCCTGGTGTGCTACAGTCCATGTGGTCACAAACAGTGAGATACGACTGAGTGAGAACCGATGGAACTGATACACTCATACTTGGAATTTGCTGTGTACATATTCCCAGGTGGCTCAATGATAAAGAAACTGCCTGCCAGTGCAGGAGATATGGGAGCCTCAGGTTTGATCCCTGGATCAGGAAGATCCCATGGAAAAGGGAAATGGCAACCTACTCCAGTTTTCTTGCCTGGAAAATCCCATGAGCAGAGGAACCTGATGCGTTACAGTCCATGGTGTTGCAAAGAGCTGGACATGACTTAGTGACTAAAACAACAGCATATTTAGTTGGAAGGTTTCTATTGTTAAAATGAAATGACCATCAAGTGTTAAATAATAAAAAAGAAGTTATACGGAATTCTGATGTTTAAAAAACAAAGGATCCACATAGGCTTAGGTGCCGGAGGAATTTAGAACTAAGAATGGCTGTTGTGGCTTGGAGTGTTGCCAGTGGTCTTTTGGGGAAGGGATGCTGGAACGGCCTCAAAGGCCAGGCATGCTCTGGATGAAAAAGAAGAGATACTTTGGCTCCAAACAAAAAGTAACCTTTAAAAGTGGGCCAATGATTATAGCCTACTCTTTCTGCCCAGAGAAGTCTTTCTGACCAGTCCTTTACAAGAGAAGATTTAAAGGGGCTTTCAGCATATAGTGGGAATGGAAAGAGGCAGAAATAAGTGCATGATCTTAGTCAAGTTACTCTGTATCTCCGAGTCTCAGTTTCTTCATCTGTAAAATGGAGTAGAAAAAAAAAATGTCCTTTCAGAGGACTATGTGTTAGTTGCTCAGTCGTGTCTGACTCTTTGCAGCCCTATGGACTCTAGCCCACCAGACTCTTCTGCCCATGGAATTCTCCAGGAAAGAATACTAGAGTGGGTGGCATTCCCTTCTCCAGGGAATCTTCCTGACCCAGGGATCAAACCCAGGCCTTCCACCTTGTAGGCAGATTCTTTACTGTCTGAGCCACCAGGGAAGAGCCACCAGCTCCTTACATTAGTTTATTAATTTAGTTCACTGTGGCTGCTCCCTGTTTTGCCTAGAGAGGAAGCAGTACTTTTCTTTGAAAACAAGAAGCAGACTCACAGTGAGTCCCTCAGTGCCAAATGTGCTTAATTCTTCAGACTCTGTAAAACTGCTGTCTCCCGCTGAAATTCTGGGGGCGCAGCACTGTGAGCTGTAGGACTGCCAGGAGGGTGAACTCAAAACGTCTATTCCCAGATCTCTTGCCTCTTGGGATTTTACCGCCTCTGAGCCTGGGATTCTTGTGGGAACCTCCTAAATTACCTCCCTGCCTCTAGACTCTCCTCATCACCACTCCCATCCCCACCATCTCCCCTCCCACCAGAGTGAAGGTAAAGTTCAAACTGCAGAGCAGACAGCTGAGATCTGAGATTCTCTGAGATGTGGCCTCCTTGAGTGCTGGAAGCAGGGAGACCAGTGAGATGGTTTCTGTATGTTGGGAGAGGGATGACAGTGGCCTGTAAAGAGGCAGAGGCAGCTGAGATGCTGAGAAACTAGCTGTTGAAAAAACTCGCAGGAAGTAGAATCAACAGGAAGTACAGACAAGAAATAAAGTAAAATCCATAGGTAGGAAGGTAAAATCAACAGGAAGTAAGATAGAGTCCATAGGAAGTCCAATCAAACTAACAGGAAATAAAGTGGAATAAACAGAAAGACAATCATGTGGATGGGTTTACGTGGGGGAGGAGTAAAGAAGGGAAAGGAAGTGGAGAAGCTCTCTTCCTAGATTCTTTCCTGGGACCAGTGTGGAAGGCATTGCCATTTCCTGTGATGGAAACACAGGAAGAGGAGTAGGATGTCTTAGCCTGGTCTCCCCTGGAAACAGAACGCTGGGAGAAAGGTTCCTAGTGGGGCTGTATATTGGAGAGCATAATACCGGAGAGCGGGAGGGAGGGCTTGAGGAGGTGAAACAGGAAGGGAGACCTCCATGCCGGGAGGCCTTATTAAGTTGGCCACCACCCTGAGTGACTGGTTGCTTGATCCCATGAACCTTCCAAGTCCCTTTATGGAATGCCCCTCGGGACTGTGCTCCTGGGGGAAGAAAGTGGGAGGCCTCAATAGGCAGATTCTTTACTGTCTGAGCCACCAGGGAAGAGCCACCAGCTCCTTACATTAGTTTATTAATTTAGTTCACTGTGGCTGCTCCCTGTTTTGCCTAGAGAGGAAGCAGTACTTTTCTTTGAAAACAAGAAGCAGACTCACAGTGAGTCCCTCAGTGCCAAATGTGCTTAATTCTTCAGACTCTGTAAAACTGCTGTCTCCCGCTGAAATTCTGGGGGCGCAGCACTGTGAGCTGTAGGACTGCCAGGAGGGTGAACTCAAAACGTCTATTCCCAGATCTCTTGCCTCTTGGGATTTTACCACCTCTGAGCCTGGGATTCTTGTGGGAACCTTCTAAATTACCTCCCTGCCTCTAGACTCTCCTCATCACCACTCCCATCCCCACCATCTCCCCTCCCACCAGAGTGAAGGTAAAGTTCAAACTGCAGAGCAGACAGCTGAGATCTGAGATTCTCTGAGATGTGGCCTCCTTGAGTGCTGGAAGCAGGGAGACCAGTGAGATGGTTTCTGTATGTTGGGAGAGGGATGACAGTGGCCTGTAAAGAGGCAGAGGCAGCTGAGATGCTGAGAAACTAGCTGTTGAAAAAACTCGCAGGAAGTAGAATCAACAGGAAGTACAGACAAGAAATAAAGTAAAATCCATAGGTAGGAAGGTAAAATCAACAGGAAGTAAGATAGAGTCCATAGGAAGTCCAATCAAACTAACAGGAAATAAAGTGGAATAAACAGAAAGACAATCATGTGGATGGGTTTACGTGGGGGAGGAGTAAAGAAGGGAAAGGAAGTGGAGAAGCTCTCTTCCTAGATTCTTTCCTGGGACCAGTGTGGAAGGCATTGCCATTTCCTGTGATGGAAACACAGGAAGAGGAGTAGGATGTCTTAGCCTGGTCTCCCCTGGAAACAGAACGCTGGGAGAAAGGTTCCTAGTGGGGCTGTATATTGGAGAGCATAATACCGGAGGCGGGAGGGAGGGCTTGAGGAGGTGAAACAGGAAGGGAGACCTCAATGCCGGGAGGCCTTATTAAGTTGGCCACCACCCTGAGTGACTGGTTGCTTGATCCCATGAACCTTCCAAGTCCCTTTATGGAATGCCCCTCGGGACTGTGCTCCTGGGGGAAGAAAGTGGGAGGCCTCAGCTCTTATCCCATTGGTCAAGACCTGTCCATTGGTGTTCAATTTCCACACTTCCAGTTGTGCCAGTGTGAGTGCCAAAGAGTATGACACCCATGAGAAGCCCTGGGTCAGGGTGTAAGGGACATGGGGCCCAAGGCTGAGACTCAGCAACCCCTGCACGAAGCTGCTCAGAGCTCAGCAGAACCAGTCAGGGAGGCAGTGGCTGGAAAGGAGGTGAGGCTGCGGGTGGGAGGGTTGTACTCCATCAGAGAGAAACATGCAGGAGGCCTCCTGTACCCCGTGCAGGGGGAGAATAAACTAAACAGAAAGGACATGCCCCTGCCTGTGCTTGAGAAGCCCGCAATCTCATGGGAATGACACGAAAACAGACAAATTGCACACAAGGTGCTAAGCGCGCCTGGGCTGCTGATCTCTGTTAATGTCTGTTTGCTTTGTGTCAGGCCCTCTCCGCGTTAAGTGCTTTACCATGGATTTGTTCATTCAATTCTCAGCGCAGTCCTGCAGGGAGGTACTATTATTATCCCTGTTTCACAGAGGGGGGATGCATTGTCTAAAGGCATAATCTAGTAAGTGGCGGAGCTAAGATGCCCATCTTTTAACCCCTTTGGGGTTGGTTATGTGAGGAAATAGAGGCTGAGTCTGGTGGGTGGGAGGTAGGGCTCAGATCAGCCACAAGTTGGTTAGAATCATACCTGTGTTTTTGCAAAGGCATTGGGATCTGTGATTTAATCAACACTAATAGTACAAGGCAGGGCTCGTCATTATTATCTTAAATTTACTGAAGAGGAAACACCTGCAGACGTGCAGCACCTTCCTCCTAACCACCCGGAGCATCAGCAGTCAGGTCACTGTAACGTCAGCCGGTCAGCCGTGCTGCCCCTTCCCCACCGCCCTGTGAGTGGACAGCCCGCTTTGGGAGAGGGATGCCAGCAGGGCCTGGGCCCATTGGCATTCCAGCGCTGTCCCCACATGAGTCAGGCACCACTTAACAGACTCAATTCTCCCTCTGGTCATTTTTTCCCTCTGTAAAGATTTATTTTGGGCTACAGTGAAGAATAGATTCCTCAAAGCTGAAAGCAAATGCCATTTGATTCTGGGAGTAGAGGGAAATATTGGTTCTCTTTTAGACCACATCTCCTGGGTCTTGCTCCCTGGAAGCCAGCCACAGGGCTGTGGGCCACCAGGCTTGGGGCAGCAGTCACATTCCAGATGGCAGAAGACATTTGTGTACCCTTTGGTTTCAGTCAAAAAAGAGAGTCTTCCTGATGAATAGGAGAGCCCAACAGCATTGTTCCCAGGCTATGTGGACCAGTTCTGGGGTAAGACCATGAATTGACAAGCATAAGATATATTATATCGTCCTCTTGAATATTTATATAGATATACACACATATATATGCACACATACACATATATGCATATATATACACACACATATATTGGAGAAGGCAATGGCACCCCACTCCAGTACTCTTGCCTAGAAAAATCCCATGGATGGAGGAGCCTCGTAGGCTGTAATCCATGGGGTCGCTAGAGTCAGACACGACTGAGCAACTTCACTTTCACTTTTCACTTTCATGCATTGGAGAAGGAAATGGAAACCCACTCCAGTGTTCTTGCCTGGAGAATCCCAGGGACGGGGGAGCCTGATGGGCTGCCGTCTCTGGGGTTGCACAGAGTTGGACACGACTGAAGTGACTTAGCTGCAGCAGCAGCATACATACACACATATATATATACTTACTTACATATATGTACATACGCACATATATATACATATATATATTTATGGGCTTCCCAGGTGGCACAGGGGTAAAGAATCTGCCTGCCAATGCAGGAGATGCAATAGACGCAGTTTCCATCCCTGGGTCAGGAAGATCCCCTGGAGAAGGAAATGGCAACCCACTTCAATATTCTTGCCTGGAGAATCCCATGGACAGAGGAGCCTGGAGGGCTACAGTCCACGGGGTCGCAAAGTGGACAAGACTGAGCAGGAGCACAACAACAACCTATGTATGTTCATGCTCATACATATGTGTGTAGAGTACAGCATATATATAGTTTTCAGTATATAGTATCTATATAGTGCTCATAAAGGCTAGCATCCTTGTAATCCTCTCAGCAGCCTTATGAAGCAGGTACAGTTAATGTCCCCATTTTACAGAGGAGGATATTGGGTCAAGCAGAGGTAAGTGATTGCCCAAAGTCTCAAAGGTGAACAGGAAAACAGGGATTCAAGCCCAGGCAGACTGGCCCTAGAGTCATGTTTTTAGTGTCTAGTAGGTATGACCAGTCTAGATGAATGAACATCAGACTGGACGTTGGATTGGAGTTGGATCGGAAGGGACAAGTTGCCCAGCTGCAACTCACTGAGCACGACTTCTGTTGCGCTCACCTCCCCCTCCGCATTTACCCCACCCTCTGAGATATTCTGCAGGCAACTTGACCCCAAGGGGTGCCGGACTCATTGCTTTGACTCCCTCTTTGCAGTTGGAGATAACACATCTGGCTCCTCGGGAGGTGGGGGATGGGGTGGGGAGTGCAGCTTCTCGTTTGGCTGAAGCAGAAGGTCTTGGGCATAAAAGGCACTCTGTATGTTTCTGTTGGCATTTTCATAAGTGTGTAAATGCTCGAGTTGGATCTTACTTGAATTTAATGTAACTTTGAACTAACACTGCGATTTGCAAGTGCAGGGCTTCATTGTGTATGTGAAGAGTTCCAAGCGGCAAAGAAAAAAACTCTTTGAATGTGAAGGACCTTTATTCCTTGGAAGCCTACCATCCTGACCTTCACATCAGGTCTTCTCACCGCCATTCTTGGCAGACTAGTTAGAAGGCAGACAGACTGAGCAAGATGAGTGAAACCGGCCTGCGAGTTATTTTAGCCTGAGTCTAAAGCCATTATCTAAAATAGGGTGGCCAACACCATCCTTCTGTGCAAAAAAATGACATTTTCTTTGAGTTCTCTCATTTGGAGATTCACTGCGGTAACCATGGCTGCTCAGAACCTTCCCCTCCAAGGGCGATTTCCCACTAAGTAAAGATGGACAAGGGGCTTCCCTGGTAACTCAGATGGTAAAGAGTTGGCCTGAAATGCAGGAGACCCTGGTTTGATCTCTGGGCTGAGCAGACACCCTGGAGAAGGAAACAGCTACCCACTCCAGTATTTTGCCTGGAGAATTCCATGGACACAGGAGCCTGGAGGGCCACAGTCCATGGAGTTGTAGAGTTGGTCTGGACTGAGGGACTAATACTTTCACTTTCTTTTCTTTTTTTTTTTTCCCAAAGATGGACAAAGGATAGGGGGAGAAAGAGCAGCTGCTGTTAAGGAGAGCTTGAAATATTATCTAGACCAAGTTCCTTGACTTCAGCACTGTTGACCTTCTGGGCTGGACCACTCTTTGTGGTGGGGTCTGTCCTGCACCCTGAAGGGTTGTCAGCTGCTTCCCAGGCCTCCATCCACTAGATGGCAGCAGCACCTTCACATACATTAGAGGTGTGATGACTTAAAATGACTCCAGACATGGCCAAATGCCCTTGGAGATCGGAATCACTTCAGTGGAGAACCACTGATCTAAGGATTTCCTGATGACGAGTGTAGACATGAAGGCGACATTTCCTAGCTCTCACCCCAGCTCTCTTTAAGGAGCAGCTCACGGATCCCCAGGCACTACGTTTCCTGGAAAGGTGATTGCAGGCACTTCAGTTCTGCTTCAGGAAAAGGTGGCTGGGAACTCTACCTGAGGTGTCACCATCCCCCATCTCCTAAGCAGAAGGGATGGAGGGATGGAGGTGAGCCATCCAGCCAGTCTTGAAGGGGCCATTCCACCAAGATTGCTCCATGTGATTTGTCTCACCAGGCAGGATCCACAAAGTCCATCCTGATGAAATCTAAAAGGGGCATCTCTCCCAGTCAGTTGCAGGAGACTTGGTCAGTTCCAGCTACTCATGGAGAGGGAAATCCTCAGTGCCAGGAGACACAAAAACTACTGGATCCCTTGATCATTGCAGCTGCTGGAGGGGCAGTGCCCTGCTTCTCTGCACCCACTGCCCAAACTCAGAAAAAAGAGAGCCTTGCTCAGGGTGACTTTGCCGTCTTCAATAACAAAAACTTTTTGAGAGGTTTCGGGATCATGACTCTTTACATCTGGTGTCTTCTTCCTAGTCTCAGCTCAGCCACCTTGGAAGGTTCAGAGAGTAAAAGACATTAGCCCCATTTTACAGATGAGAAGGCTGAGACTAAGGGAGGACGAGTGACTTTTCCAATAAGAACTCAAACTTCAAATCACTCAAATCTCAAATAATGGTCATTTGAGTCCAGGTTTGGGGGCTATTTCTACACTTGCAAAACTGCTATTTACAAAGGTAGATGGGATTTGGGGCTGTTCAACCCCCGTGGTCATTTGCCATGGGACCTCTGGGGGATGTGTGTCTCTCTCCTTCCTTTAGGCAGGATGCCCTGAGGTGAGAACACAAGCTCTGGGATCCAATGGCTGTGTTCAAGTTTCAGCTCCACCGGGCCCACACCTGCTCACGTTGAGCAAATGGCTTAACTTGCCTAAGCCTCAGTTTCCCCACCTGCAAAACGAGGATAATAATAGTCACTACTCCCCTGCTTATGGTGAAGAAGCCAGCAGAGTCAGCACAGCTGTTGCGTTGGCAATCATCTTGCCCCCTCTCCATGATCTGTGATCATTCTTGGAATGTTTGGTTTTTCTGGCAGTTAATATGGCTGGTTCTGGTCTCCATAAAACGAGGTGAATCACTCATAGCAGAATGAATATTGTTTTTGATAAATCTACTTTGACCACCTGATACAAAGAGCCAACTCTTTGGAAAAGACCCTGATGCTGGGAAAGACTGAGGATAGGAGGAGAATGGGGCTATAGAGGATGAGATGGTTGGATGATATCACCAACTCAATGGACTTGAGTTTGAACAAACTCTGGGAGATAGTGAAGGACAGGTGTGCTACAGTCCATGGGGTTGGAAAGAGTCAGAGTTACAACTTAGTGATGCAACAATAACAACAATTAAAATCTGTAAAGAGTTCACTAAATTCCAGAGAGATGGTAAGCCCTTTCTATGGGGCTCACCTCCTGTGTCTATTCTATATGCTATTCTTTGAAAGGTCCTCTCTCTCTCTTTGAGCAATTAGCATTTATTGGTTTAGCAATTTTTAATGAGACAGGTGATTAGAGCTCATTAATCTGGTGACATAAAGTAAGTAGAGGGCATGGAGGATGGGGGTCAAGCTCAAAGGGAGGCTAAAGGGTCACTCATATCTTTCAGGGGGCCTTGGGGGTTCAGGAGCTGGACCCTGGGACATGCGGATGATTGAGAGAGTGAAGGCTAGAATGGAGCACCTATCAGTCTGGAACTGAGCTGCAAGGTGTCACACTCCTGTTGGTGTCCAAGCCTCATAATCACCTAACAATGAGAAATGACTCTTCAGGAAGGTCTGCAAACCCCACTTGTCACCCCTGAACTTACGGACTTTTCAGTGCTGCTGTCTTTTTATTTAATTATCACACATTTTGTGCCTTGTACATTATTATCCCCATTTGACAGCTGGAGAAACTGAGGCCCAGACTTGTTAAGTGTCTTAAACTAAAACTTCTGCTTCCTGCTTGAACTAGCAGAGCTTTCTGGACTTAAGACCTGCCTTTTCTGTGGGCCAAGCAGTCTCCAGCAGAACAAGGTGGGACAGCCAGAAACCAGGTGGGTCTGGGCCAAAGGAAACAGTAGCATCTTGCTGGGGAGACAGGCTGCTGATGCCTTCGGTGGAGAAGCAGCTTCACCATACTCAGCGTTCCTCACATTGTGGGCAGTCCAAGGTTCAGGTGGTGGTGGTGGTGTAGTTGCTAAGTCATGTCCAGCTCTTGTGATCTCATGGAATGTAGCCTGCCAGGCTCCTCTGTCCATGGGATTCTCCAGGGAAGAATACTGGAGTGGGTTGCCATTTCCTTCTCCAGAGGACCTTCCTGACCCAGGGACTGAACGCAAGTCTCCTACATTGCAGGCAGATGGTTTACCAGTTGAGCTATGAGAGAAGCCCCAAGGTTAGAGAGACAGAGACTAATTAGACTGATAGGAACCAGAGGGGATACGTGGAGGCCAAGTGAAAAGCAAGCCAACAGTTGGAAGGAAGGAGAGATCCTCCAGGACAGGCAACTGAGTGAAACGATGGGCATCCAGAATACATGAGAAGAATGAGAGAGGAGCTGAAATGTGGTCCAATACCTTCCTAATTAGAATAACCAGAGGGATTGCAGAGGAAATGGGGAGTGACTGTGACTTCTGTAACTCCGATTGTGGTAAAGCTCATCAGAGACTTAAAACAGCCCTCAGAACAGCCAGGAAAAGGAACTATTTCGAACCCTATATACTTTCTGTTCAGTTCAGTTCAGTTGCTCAGTCATGTCCGACTCTTTGTGACCCCATGAATCGCAGCACGCCAGGCCTCCCTGTCCATCACCAACTCCCAGAGTTCACTCAGATTCACATTCATCGAGTCAGTGATGCCATCCAGCCATCTCATCCTCTGTCGTCCCCTTCTCCTCCTGCCCCCAGTCCCTCCCAGCATCAAAGTTTTTTCCACTGAGTCAACTCTTTGCATGAGGTGGCCAAAGTGCTGGAGTTTCAGCTTTAGCATCATTCCTTCCAAAGAAATCCCAGGGCTGATCTCCTTTAGAATGGACTGGTTGGATCTCCTTGCAGTCCAAGGGACTCTCAAGAGTCTTCTCCAACACCACAGTTCAAAAGCATCAATTCTTCGGCACTCAGCCTTCTTCACAGTCCAGCTCTCACATCCGTACATGACTAGTGGAAAAACCATAGCCTTGACTAGACGGACCTTAGTCAGCAAAGTAATGTCTCTGCTTTTGAATATACTATCTAGGTTGGTCATAACTTTCCTTCCAAGGAGTAAGCGTCTTTTAATTTCATGGCTGCAGTCACCATCTACAGTGATTTTGGAGCCCAAAAAATAAAGTCTGACTTCCACTGTTTCCCCATCTATTTCCCATGAAGTGATGGGACCAGATGCCATGATCTTCGTTTTCTGAATGTTGAGCTTTAAGCCAACTTTTTCACTCTCCTCTTTCACTTTCATCAAGAGGCTTTTAAGTTCCTCTTCACTACTTTCTGTTAGGGCTACCCTATTGGCTCAGATGGTAAAGAATCTGTCTGCCATGCAGAAGACCTGGGTTTGATCCCTGGGTCAGGAAGATCCTCTGGAGAAGGGAATGGCAACCCACTCCAGTATTCTTGCCTGAAGAATTCCATAGACAGAGGAGCCTGGCAGGTTACAGTCCTTGGGGTTGCAAAGAATCAGACACGACTGAGCGACTAATGCTTTTTCATTTTACTTTCTGTTTCTGGGCTCTGTTGTGTCTGCCTTCTGGGAGCCACAGGGATAATTTCAGAAGGCATCAGCTATGTTAATTATTAATAGATCAGCAGGCTATGCCTTCTATGTGGCTCTTTTGATGTACTTAAATGGCCTATTTCCCCTGTTACTATTAAGACTATCATTAAGAATGTTTCATGTGAAGGAGAAACCATTTTCTCTCTCAATCAGGTTTTCTATCTTGGTCTGTAAAATAGAAGCTTTTGTTCTTTTGAAAATGTTGGAAAATAGCTTCTACCCTTTAGTCCACTCCAAACAACTGACTACTTCTGGAAGCAGGAAGAAAGACATTGGGGAGAGAGATGGGTAAAGGGATTATACATGGATGTCTTGAGCTCTACTAGGCTCTTTCTTTTTAAAATAATTTTTATTTTATATTGGAGTAGTACTTTGGCCATCTGATGTGAAGAGCTGACTCTTTGGAAAAAACCCAATGCTGGGAAAGGTTGAAGGCAAAAGGAGAGGTGGGCAGCAGAGTGTGAGATAGTTAGATACCAGCTCTGACTCAAGAGACATAAATTTAAGCAAACTCTGGGAGACAGTGAAGGACAGAGGAACCTGGCGAGCTGCAATCCATGGGGTCACAAAGAGTCACACACAACAGTGACTGAACAGAAATCACAGTCGGTTAACAATGTTGTTAGCTAATACTTTTCTCTTAGTTATTCAGTTATACACATACATATATCTACTCTTTTCCAATTTTTCCCCATTCAGATTATTACAGAATATTGAGCAGAGAGTTACCTGTTCAGTACAGTAGGTCGTTGTTGGTTATCTATTTTAAATATAGCAGAATGTACGCGTCAAACTCCCAGTCTATCCTTTCTCCTGCTCTTCTTGGCTGGTAATGCTTATATCATTGAATCCTTCTGGGCTCTTTCCATTGGCATATCCAGACGATAGAGACTGGGGCTTCCTTCCCACTCCTGTCCTCCACAGGGTAAGCAAACCTGTGTGGGGCTTGGGTCAGTCCTGGAAACCCACCAGACATTTTTGGGGGGCCCTCTATAATTGACAGGGTGTGAATTGGTCCCAATTCTTTTCTAGCTATTTGACTCTCCCACTGTGTATATTCCATGACCTAGGCTTTCCAGATCAGGTGGCAACTGTGCTGAGATGTGAAGAATTCTTCAGCATTAGTCATGTGAAGATAGATTGGAGGAATAGTCCAAACAGAGGACACAGCAAAGAGGTGTCAACTGAAAAAAATGCACAACCTAACAGCTGAGAGTTATGTTTTATTTGGTGAGCAAATCTGAGGATTTAAGCCTGAGACCCCGCATCTCAGGTAATTCTGAGAGGCTGCTTCAGAGAGGCAAAGAAGGGAGGCAGGATACACAGGAGTTTTGCAAAGACCAGGGAGTCAGAACATCAGAAGTTTACTGCTAATTAAAGAAAATTAGATGTCTCAGGTTAATAAAATTGGTGCTTTTCTATGTCTGGACAATGCAAGAGTCTGGGCTCGCTGAAATCATTCCCATGAGGTGCACCTCCGCTCTCTGGGGCCAGTGTCCTGTGTCTCCTTGGGGCTCTCCATCCAGGTGACTGTAATGCAACGGCTTGATGGATGGCTGCTACATCCTTTGCTTACTGATATGGCAGGTAGCATTCTTAATTCACGGAGGTAAGAGGCAGGGAGGCAAAGGTAGAATGGTGTGTGTGTCTGCTCTTCCCACAGCTTAGGGGGTGAGCAGAGCATGGGAGGACCTGGGTTAGAGCAGTTCGTTAGAAGACATCACAGGACCTTCCATACTTATCTCTGGAACTCTGTTTTTAAAAAAATTTTATTAGACTATAGTTGATTTACAGTGTTGTGTTATTCTGTGCTGTGCAGCAAAGTGAATCAGTTATACAGACACATATCTTCAAACTTTTAAAAATCCATTTTCCATATAGGTCATTATAGAATATTGGGACAAGTTTCTTGGGCTATACAGTAGGTCCTTATTAGTTATCTACGTTATATACAGTAGTATATATATGTCAATCCCAATCTCCCAATTTATTTCTCCCCATTGTTCCCCCCCCTTGTAACCATAGATTTGTTTTCTCTATCTGTGACTCTATTTCTTTTTTGTAAAGAAGTTCATTTGTACCATTCTTTTTAAGTACACATTCTCTGGTGGCTCAGATGGTAAAGAATCCACTTGTAATGCAAAAGACCTGGATTTGATCCCTGGGTTGGGAAGATATTCTGGAGGAGAGCATGGCAACCCACTCCAGTATTCTTGCCTGGAGAATCCCCATGGATACAGGAGCCTGGTGGGCTACAGTCCATGGGGGTCACAAAGAGTCAGACATGACTGAGTGACTAAGCAGAGCACAGAACATAATTGATATCATATGATATTTTCCCTTCTCTTTATGGAAAACAACATAGAACTCTTTTTATTGTATAGACTAATTGAGTTCTGAAACATGTTTCTTAGAAAACTAGTCTTGTAACATGGTCCTTGGGGAAAAGTCCTGAGGCCAGGAAGGCATGGGTGATGCTTTAGAGATTCCTAATAAACAATGGCACACTAGACAGAGGACTGAGAATGCTTCAGAGAAGAAAATAGGTCCATTTATTGACTTGGTGACCATTTGTAACACTATGAAAATCCAATATCTTAAAATTCTCTTTCGCAAACACTCTTTATGGGTAATCAAGGGTCTTAGAAAGGTTTTCCAAAGGAGTGATTCTGTAGGATTTATCTTTAACAGTGTAGAGAATAGTTATGAAGAAAATCGCTCTTTCCGCCATCTTTCCATGCCGCCATAATGGTGCGCGTGAATGTCCTGGCTGATGCTCTCAAGAGTATCAACAATGACGAGAAGAGAGGCAAACGCCAGGTCCTTATTAGGCCATGCTCCAAAGTCATCTTCAGGTTTCTAACAGTGATGATGAAGCATGGTTACATTGGTGAATTTGAAATCATTGATGATCACAGGGCTGGGAAAATTGTTGTGAACTTCACAGGCAGGCTAAATAAGTGTGGAGTGATCAGCCCCAGATTTGATGTACAACTCAAAGATCTAGAAAAATGGCAGAATAACCTGCTCCCATCCCGTCAGTTTGGTTTCATTGTACTGACAACCTCAGCTGGCATCATGGACCATGAAGAAGCAAGACGAAAACATACAGGAGGAAAAATCCTCGGATTCTTTTTCTAGGGATGTAATACATACAAATAAAATGCCTCCGGGGGAGGGGGGCGTGGAAAGAAAGCTGGTAAAGAAGACTAGTGAAGAGAGGGTTATAGGAATCTGGGGAGAGATGTTAAGGATATAGAAAACATTGGGAGATATTGAGGGAGGAAGTGTGTTCAGTGTTGTCTGGGAGGTAAAATAATCAGAACCAGGAGATCTGTTAAATGTGATGAGTAAGAGGAGGAAGAGTCAAGGATGACTCCCAGGTTCAACCAGGTAGATGGTCAGGCCACCATATAAGATCAAGAGACAGCACTTTTGGACAAGGTGAGTTTGAGGAACCAATGAAGTGTCAAAGTAGAAAGATCTGATATGCAGATAGATGTAAGTCTGGCTCATTGGAAGAAGCTCTGGTTGATGACACAATCTTTGGAGTTGTGTTTAGTTGGCCATTTAAACAATGGCACTGAACAAGTCCGTTGTAAAGGAAACCAGTCCCAAATATTAATTGAAAGGACTGATATTAAAGTTGAAGCCCCAAAACTTGGGCTACCTGGTGCAAAGAGCCGACTTGTTGGAAAAGACTCTGATGCTGGGACAGATTGAAGGCAAAAGGAGAAGAGGGAGGCAGAGGGCAAGATGGTTAGATAGCATCACTGACTCAATGAACATGAGTTTGAGCAACTCCTAGAGATAGTGGAGGGCAGAGGAGCCTGGCATATTGCAGTCCATGGGGTCGCAAAGAGTGACTAAAAACAACTGGACAAGAGCTCCTAGACAAGAGTGTGTGTAAAATTCAAAGACACAAGCTGAGAATAGAATGTTAAGAAATAACATGTTTGGAATGGGAAGAGAGGGAGCCTATGAGGAATCCAGAGAAAGGATGAAAGTGGGATGAGACAAACCTGAAGCTTCAATGCTGTGGAGGCCTTGGGAACAGGAGATTCAACAAAATCCAGGGATATGCAGAGTCAGATCTCGGAGACAAGCATCATGATGAGCTGCAGAAGAAACACGTCCCACTGGTTCTCAGAAGTTCAATGATAATCTTCCCAGGATCAGTTCCAGGAGGTAAAAGCCAGTTTTAATGGGCTGAGAAATGAAGGGAAATCTGTGAATGGCGTTAAAGATAACTCCTGACAAGTTGGGAAGAGAAAAACGGCAGTGAGATTAGAGCATAGCTGAAGTGAAGGAGACCCGAGCATGAAAGCAGTGGAGAAGAGGAGGTTAAAGAAGCAGGAAAGAGAGAAGAGAATCCACGGAGCAGGGAAAGAGGAAATGAAGTGGAAAAGGAGGCTGAAAAAGGACAAGTAAAAGGTTTTGACAGTGATGTGGGTGGCCTGATTAGGAGAGGATCAGGAATTTTTAGCAGACCTAATCAGCATCACTTCATGATTTTTCTTCTGCTCAGCAGTCTAGCACAGGAGCAAAGAAGGTGGGAATTTGCGTGGAGAGATTGATGGAGTTTTGCCAGCTGCATGCAGTAGGGATACGGTGCAAGGGAATCAAGGATGTTGATGAAAGAATGGTTTAGACTACCCACCATGGAGTAAAAGCTGGGTGAACTGAAGTGAAGTGAAGTTTCTCAGTCGTGTCCAACTCTCTGCCACCCCATGGACTGTAACTCAGGTTCCTCCATCCATGGGATTCTCCAGGCCAGAATACTAGAGTGGGTTGCCATTTCCTTCTCCAGGGGATCTTCCTGACCGAGGGATCGAACCTGGGTCTCCAGCTTCTGCAGGTGGACTCTTTACCATCTGGGCTATCAGGGAACCCCAGAAAAAAGCTGGGTAGGGGTACAAAATGGGCAAGAGGGAGCCCAAAGCCTGGGAGAAATGGAGAAGCTGGGGGAGTGACTTTGGTAGAACTAGGGGCTTGAGAATTCAGAAGATCAGAACAGAGTGGGGAATACTAGAAGTTATGACTTCAGAAGGAGAAAGTTTCCAGAGATAAGGAAATAAAGCGAGTGGTTCTGTGGGTGGGTGTTGGGAAGTCAGCGGCATTAAGGGGAGTCAATGTGTTGGAGGCTAAAGTGTTGCTGAGTTTGCTAAAGGGATGATGAGGCCAGAATGGATCATCTCCAATGTTCCCACTGGGTTGTGCTAAAATGCGCTAGGCCAACATCTCCAGGGCTGGACACAAATAACCACCTGCTACTGGGCATTCCACCTGGGTGCCTCACCGGGATCTCAAGCTCCACTGGTTGAAATTGATCGCATTGTATTTTTCTCTCCCTGGGTTCCCTCTCTCAGGGAGATGATGGCCCCACCATCTGCTGAGTAACTCAGGTCAGAAATCCCATCTCCGACATATCTTATATTCTAGTACTTTCCTCCTCTTTGCTTCCCTGTCACTGTTATCAACAGCTCCTTTCTCTGTGATAATTGCAGACTTCGAGGTACTGCTAGAGATTTTCTTAAACTATTAGCCAGGGCATGTCCCTGTCCTGTACAATAACAGAAATTCAAATCCTTAGCCAAGGCCCCTCAGTACCTCTCTAACCTGATTTCCAGCTTCCTTTTCCGTGTCTTCTACTCGGACATCCTAAGTTCCAGCCAAATGAATCTATCTCCTGTTCAGGGCTCTGGAGGCTTCTATCTCCTTTTTTATATATAAATTTACATTTTATA
The DNA here is from genome assembly GCA_006408675.1 of Madoqua kirkii. Lineage (NCBI taxonomy): Eukaryota > Metazoa > Chordata > Mammalia > Artiodactyla > Bovidae > Madoqua > Madoqua kirkii. The sequence goes on from SJYC01038238.1 coordinate 17,742, forward strand.
CAATTTTATAGAAATATAGTTTTATTTATTTATTTTATATTTGGCTTGCTGGGTCTTTGTTGCGGCACGGGCTTTTCTCCAGGTGCAGAGAGTGGGGGCAGCTCTCTAGTTGCGCTGCACAGCCTCTCATTACGGGGCTTCTCTCATTGTTGAGCACAGGCTCTAGGGCACACGGACTTCAGTGGTTGTGGCACACGGGCTTAGTTGCTGCACGAGATGTGGGATCTTCCCGGATCAGGGATCAAACCCGTGCCTCCTGCATTGGTAGGCAGACTCCTATCCACTGCACCATCAGGGAAGTCCTCTACCTCTTTGCTTTCTTCAGGCTGTTACCTCTGCCTGGATTGCCCTCCATCCCCTCCCTCCACCAACATGGCTTTTAAAATCCCACTTTGTTTTCAAAAATCAGATCAAATGTCAGCCCTTCCATTAATGTGATCCCTCTTTGTCTTCTTCGGACTGAAAGGTCCACGCTCCTTCTGTGGATTCCCAAAGGGCTTAAGTTAAACCTCTTCTTACCATTTGTACTTTGTTACCACTGGCATTTTGTCTGGACTCTAGATTAATCCCAAGTGTATCTAAACCTCCTTGTTCAGCTTGAGCAATTGGAGAGTAAGGGCCAAGCTTTTTTTTAAAAAATTATTTATTTAATTTACTTGGCTGCACCAGGTTTTAGTTGAACATGTGGGGATCTGTAGCTGTGGCACGTGGGATCTAGTTCCCTGACCAGGTTTTGGACTTGGGCCCCCTACATTGGGAGAGCAGAGTCTTAGCCACTGGACCATTGGTGAAGTCCCAGGGCCAAGTCTTAATTTTATGTAACATATTCCCCTCAAGGAACCAAGTGTCAAGGACTTTGGAATCTTCTTGAAGCCTAGAGGGAAACAGTCTCCACCACTTGGAAGCTGTGTGACTTGGGTGAAGTTTTTCAACCTCTCGAACTTCAGTTTTCTCCTCCTTAAATTGGAGTTGGTGAAATGGACCTCCCAGTATCATTATGAAAACGGAATAAGGCAACAGGAGCAATGCAGTCAGCATTTACCTGGTACATTGTAGATGTTAAATAAATACTTCACCTTCCCTCCAAATCATAGCTTTGAACATGTGAAAGGAGAAATAGAATGAAATGAATCAGATATTGCCCACAATTCTGTTTCTGAGAGGACCTGTTTACTGGGTAGGGGAAAGAAGTAACAGAGTAGAACCATAGGGGATTCCTTCTCCCTGCGGTTTCTGTTACTTTCAAATTTTTTCTTTAATGAATGTGTTTTATTGTTTAAGTCAGAAAGTGTTGTTATAAATGAATGAGTGTGCATAACTTATACTCATGTTGATAAATGCTATGCTTCACTGACCACACACTTCCTGGGTTTGTTTTTGAGAGTGTCCATCCAAAGACTGCCTGCAAACCATCTGTAAGATGCTCATCTCTCTGAACGACCCTGCGGTTACCCAGATCCCCCTGGAGATCCCTCTCTCCCTCCACTTTACATTCCATTTCCTTTCATTTGTCTCCAGGGTGACTCTTACCAGGAGAAGTTCTAATTGTTGCTCTCCACCAGGATTTGAAAGGGCAACACGGGGCATGTTTCATAATTTGTTTTTTCTGTTGGAGTGGGTGATGGATGAGATGCATTAAAGTGCTATTTCCTCCCTGGATCATGTTGCCACAGCAGCCCTGTTCTTTTTGAGGTGGGGAGAGCCATCACCCCAGGAACCCTCCCCAAATCCCAGAGGGTGAGGTGTGCTGGACAGGGGAGGAGGTCAGGGTGATTCCAAAGAGTGGTACAATCGAAAGACCTCGAAATGTGGAGCCAGCCCCAGCTGTCTTAGGTCTCAGCTCTGCTATGTCTATTTTGTAACTTGAGGCAAATGTCTTATTTAGACTCCTTGGTCCTGTTTGGTCCTTGGGGATCTGAGAATACAAATATCTTCTTACTAGGATTTTTTTTTTTTTTTTTGGCCATGTAGCAAGGCATGCTGGATCTTAGTTCCCCAACCAGGGATCAAACCCCTGTCCCCTGCAGTGGGAGCACAGAGTCTTAACAGCTAGACCTCCCGGGAAGTCGTGTCCTAGGATTTTTGCAAGGTTATGTAAAGGCCATTAAAAGCCTCAGTCACAGTAACAGTTCATGATGTGAAACCTCAACTGATGAAAACACCCTCTATGCATCTGTGATTCCTCATCAGTCTGGAGAAGATGCCTGTTCAGAGGATATTGACATTCAGGGCACATCCTGTCTCTGGGCAAGCACCCACTTTCTGTGCCCGGATGATATGGAAATGTCTTCCTTTGCTGGCAGGGAGATTGAGACTGGTGGAACATGGGAAAGTCTGATGAGGTATTCTTAAGTCCTCAAGGCCGGTATCGCTGGTTGGGCAGAACAGAGTCTTGAGGCTGCAGAAGACCCTGGAAAGCTATCTGTGCCCAAGACCTGTGTCCAGACAGCACAACCTTGGTCCCTGAGTGCCGGCATCTTTCTTTCATGGATGAAAGAAGGTTCTTGGAGGCCCAGGAAGGCTCAGGTGTCCCATTCAAAGACACATGTGCATGTTAAGTCGCTTCAGTCCTGTCCAACTCTTTGCGACTCTATGGATTGTAGCCCATGAGGCTCCTCTGTCCATGGGATTTTCCAGGCAAGAATACTGGAGGGGGTTGCCATGCCCTCCTTCAGGGGATCTTCCTGATCCAGGAATCAAACCAGTGTCTCTTATGTCTTCTGCATTAGCAGGTGGGTTCTTTACGACTAGCAAAAGATACACAGCTGCTGCCTATCCTAGGGAACTCAAGAACATTTTCTCAGGTGAATGAGGAAACAAGGGACCGAAGACCATCACTGCCCACCGATCTTCAGAAGGCATCTCAGCCTTCCCACCCTGTCACTATCCATCCTCCCAACTCGCTCTATTCCTTGTCCTGAGGAACACCTTTGAACCCTGTCCACTCCAAGTCCTGGCTCAAGCATCTGGAAACCATGAAATTCAGGGCTCTGCAGAGCCCGGCATGGACTCAGCTGCCCAGCCCCATCCCCGAGGACAGTGTTCTTCCTGGCGGCCACTAAGCCCTTTCCTCTGGTTTCCTGCCTCCATGTCTTTGTCTACCGTGGTTCGCTTCCTCACCTTTTCATTAGCTTAGGGGGCTCTTCCTCAGCATCTCCTGCCTTGAGAGTTCTAGTGGCATGTCACCTTCATGTCCTGTCCTCTCAAAGCACTGCCTGTCCCTCTGGGTTGCTCCGTCACAGCCAGCTGTGGGGTGGAGCCATTTGTGTCTGTAACCAACTCAGATGAGCTGTGCAAGGGTGAGAGGAGACTGTTCTGTCAACACGGCCCCAACTCCCAGCCCAGGGTTTGGTGGAAGAAGTACTCAGGATGCGCTTGTTGAATGAGTAAGTGCAGAACATATAAACACAGCTCCTGATCACCTCTAGGGAGCTTGGGGCAAACAGGGCATGGGGCTGCCTGCTTAATGGGGTAATTGAGAGCATGGGTGATGCTGAAATGAGGGGTACAAAGGCTCAGAAGGAGGCTGGGTTCAGAGAAAGAGTTTAGGAGAGAATCCTGACTAGCCTGGGGATTGTGACTATCATGGATGCCATAGAGAGAGAGTGGGTAGCCAACCTAATGTCTGTTAACATGGAATGAATCCTTGTGATGTGCCGGAATTCAAATTGAATTTATCCTATGCCTTACTTCATTTACTCCTCATGATACTCTACAAAGCAGGTCCACTATGACCCTCACTTATTATCATTCTCATTTTGCAGACAAAGCGGTGAATAATGCACCCACAGACACTCAGCTAATGAGCAGAAGAGCTAGGAGTCCAGCCAGTTCTGTTTGGCACCTCAGTCTATGCTCTCAGCCACCTCACTATACCCATGTGACATCCAACAAACGGTGCCTTCCCCTGTTACAAAGTCTTATCAGGTCTGCTCCCAGAGCCAAGACTGCAAAGTGGGTAATGATCTATGAGATGCTAAGGGAACAGGTGTCATGTAAATAGCCTGGATCTCTGCGTGCGTGAGCGCATCTGGATGCGTTGACTAAAGACTGGTTACAATGAAGTTTTATCGCATCTGGGCTGCTAGAGCAGAATATCATAGACTGAGTGACTTCTAAACAACAGAAATTTTATTTCTCAGAGATCTGGAGACAGCGACATCCAAGATCAAGGGGCTGGCAGAGTCAGTGTCTGGTGAGGACCCACTTCCTGTCTTCTTGTTGCATATTCTCATAGTGAAAGGGACTAGGAAAATCTCTGGGGGCTCTTTATTAGGGCACTAATCCCATTCATGAGGGCTCTACCTGAATGACCTAATCATCCCCCAGATGCCCCACCTCCTAATAGCATCACATTAGGGATTAGATGTCAATACCGGAAATTGTAGGGGACACAAATATTATGTCTAGAGCAGGTGGTTTTAGGCATAGCTCGTAAGTACAGAGGTGGTCACAGTTCAACAGCCTCTTTTCTGCTCGTTATCTTGTTCGATACTTGTGCCTGCCCTGTGATGCTGGAACTGGTTTTCTCCGCGCTTTATACATGGAGCTCAGGAGGACTAACCAGCATGTCTATAGTCACTGTCTTGCAAGGTGAGTGGACTAAGAATTCAGTGTATGGCATTGCTGTCTCTTATAAGTGCTGGGGTCTTTGAGGGTAGTTCGTGAATGACACCCTTTTCCTGTCCAAATAAGAAAGTGGATGAAACATCCAGCTTGAAAGACATGGCTTTTCTCCTTGAGAATTATTGAAATTCGACCCTGGCATTAGACTGAGTTAACCACCCAGTCCTAGCAGCTAGGGTGGGACAGGACACTGAGTCCATCTGTGTATGTATGCGGGGGTTCCGCTCAGGTTAGTCTTAGAACATGGAGGAGAAGAGACATCATGCTTCAGTGGGAGGCTCTGTCTCAAGATGAAGACTGGGGGAAGTAACTTGAGTCTGCCTGGTTTACTTTTCCATCCCTGCCAAGTCGGTAAGTCATTTCAGCCTCCCAGTGAGACTGAGGAAAGGAGGGAGAAAGGTCACTACCAACGCTCCTCCCCATGGAAGGAACCAGGAAACACTGAGAGTTACATGAATGATGTTCCTTCCTTAACAGTGGAAATATCAAGAATAAGAAACAAATGTTCCCCATATAACGATACAAATCACTGAAAATGCTGGACTCACTGTCAATGCTGGATTGTTGCAAAGATAAGAGTTTGTCACACCTGACTTGAGTCCCTAGGAATTTATGCTAGAATACAGCTGGTGAAGGTGACACACTTTCCCTTGATGCAGTTGAAAATGATCTTTAAATTTCCTTCTCTGAAAAAATAAACAATGTGTATCAGTGCATATGGAATCTAGAAGGATGGTACTAATGAACCTATTTGCAGGGCAGCAATGGGGATGCAGAAACAGGGAACAGACCTGAGGTCGCAGAGGGGGAAGGAGAAGGTGGGACGAACTGAAAGAGTCCCATGGAAACATACATTACCATATGTAAAATAGATAGCCAGTGGGAATTTGCTGTGTGATTCAGGGAGCATGAACAGGAGCTCTGTGATAACCCAGAGGGATGGAGTCAGGTGGGAGGTGGGAAGGAGGTGCAAGAGGGAGGGGACATACGTGTGCCTGTGGCTGATTCATGTTGCAGCAGAGGCAGCAGCATGGCAGAAACCAACATAATATTTAAAGCGATTTTCCTCCAATTTAAAATTAACTAAGTTAAAAAAAATTTCCTTCTCTGAGCATCTGACCAGTAAAAAAACATGGCAGAGAGTCAGGGAAAATTTTCTACCTCATGTGTTAGAAAGTTAAAACAAGAGCGTTTCTGAAATTTGTTGTCTCTGTTTAGTCTCTCAGTCATGTCCCACTGTTTGTGAGCCCGTGGACTGCAGCCCGCCAGCCTCCTCTGTCCATGGAATTCTCCAGGGGAGGATGCTGGAGTGGGTTGCCATCCCCTTCTCCGGGGCATCTTCTAGAGCAGGTATTGACCTGCGTCCCTGCACTGGCAGGCGGATTCTCTACCACTTGAGCCTCCAGAGAAGCCTGGGGAAGTTCTTAGAGAGGGTTTTTTGATGGGAAGCTTGTCCCAAGTTTCAGAACTCCAGTCTCAGCTGGAGATGTTTGTACTGAAGACAAAATTTAAAATCATGTGTTGGGTTGCCCAAAGAGTTCATTGAGGTTTTTTAAACAGCTTATGGAAAACCCAGAACAAACTTTTTGGTCAATGTGATAGAAACATTCTCTGCCTAGGAAAATATGAGGTTAAATTTAGCTAATAATAATGTTTGAAAAATATCAAACTCTTCCTAGGTGTTTATGCCTTTAAAAAAAACAGTTTTATTGAGGCATAATTTACATACTATAAAATGTATCAGTTTTAAGTGTATAATTTTATGGGTTTTAACCAAGGTGAATAGCTGTGTAATCACTCGTAATAATTATTAGTTAGAAAACTATCAAATTCTTTATAGAACCGTTTATGCCTTTTATAAATCTTCGAGGAGTCATTTGTTGTTCTCTAGGACTCACTACGTTTAGCTGATTTCATAGAGAATGAGATATTTTGTGAAGGGAGCCACTGAAAATTTCCCTTGCAGTCAGCATGCACTTTTAAATGGATACCATCGAGGAGGGGCAGCTTAGTCTGCTGCAAAGGAAAAGTTATTCAAAAGGGGAGAAAAAAGATTCTCTTGATTACAAAATCTATAATTTTAAATTCATGAAGGAGCTGGAGATCCTGGAGCAGGCCTTACGGAATTCAGGTCTGGAGTGCTAACTGCCCACACTCCACCAACATCCTCTCAGGACGGCTCCCGCACCCCTCTCATCTCCTATTTACATAACACTTTATAGTTAGAAAGTGCTTTCACAACCAGTTTACAGTTTAGAAAGTGCTATCGCATCCGTTAGCTTATTTAATCTCTTCCTGCTTGCCCTGAAGCTAGACAGGCCGTCAGATGAATTCACTCCGAGCTGGATCATAAAAATATTCACCGCGGTTTGCCTGCCTCTCCCTTGCCAAGCAAGGCTCTCTTAATGGCACGGTGCACGGCCCCACGGCCATCAGGCTGGAAGTGGATTAGTGGCTGTTCATCATTCTGTGGGTCCCGTCCCCACAGAACGCTGCATGTCAGGCCTGAGGAACTAGGGATTCTGAGCCAACAGTAATTTGGAACTCCAGGCTCCATAGCCGAATCCCTGCTGCTTTGGCTGGGATTTGAGGATGCGATAAAAAGCAACGCAAGAAAAGGACCCAGAGTGAGGCTCAGGAAAAGTCTTTTGCTAAAGCCTAGTTGTGGGGTGAGGGAGAGTGCTTAGGGAAGTAAAGGGTGGAAATTAATACCTCTCCCCATCTTCAAGGGATAGACTCCACAGGCTCAGGACATGAAAAGAGATGGGCTGAAGGATGAGTGATGCCATTCCTCATAGCAACGCCCACGGCCCCGGCTCCCTGGTGAAACCAGGTTACTATGATTAAGGCTACTTGGGGGGCAAGGACTTAGGAATAAGGGGATCTGGATCCCAGCGCCAGCTCTGGCATGTAGTTGTGTTCACTCTTGAACAAGCCACTTGTCTTCTCTGACCTTCTCCTATAAAAGGAGAAGAGTAGATGCTGTGATTACAGAGTACTTTCTAGAACTGGAGTTCTAGGGAAGGAGAGCTAAGGGGTGGTGAGAGGTAGGTCATGTGCATACTCTGTAGACATAGAGATCTCATCAAAGTAGGACAGTTGGAGTGGTGGGCTGCAGAAGAGGAAAGCTGTGTGAATACTCTGTAGACACAGAAATCTCATCAAAGCAGGACCTCCACCAGCTTCCTCCTTACCTCTCGATGACTCAGCTCTCTTTTTCTATTCTTCCTCCCCCTGCAACCTCGTGGATCCCCAAACTGAGATGAAGGGATTGCTCCATTTTGTAATATAACAGGTCCATATAGGTGGCGACGGTATAGGTGGAGCAGGCAGATGTTAACTCAGACACTGGCTCCAACCTCCATCCTCATGGCAAACAGTGTCTCCTTTCTGATCCACACCTGTGAAGGAGGATAATGCTCCTCACATCACAGAGCTGTTGGGAAGATGAGACAAGATGGCATATGTAAACACAAACTCAGACATCATGTGGTCCTTGGGGAAATGACTGATTCTGGGGCTGGAGAAGGGAATATACAAGGTGAACCCAGAGCAGCTTGAAGTATCAGAAAGTAAGAAAATACTAGAAAGAAAATCCACAAAGATGGGAGAATGCCAAAGGGATATAGGAGCCAACTGAAAAAGCTCCCAGTGACCGCGTTGGAGCATCAAGATACATAGAGTAGTATAGGATTATCACCCGAAGCATAAAATAAATTTCCATGAGTCTATAATGATATAAGCACATGCTTCACTGAATAAATGAGAGAGAAAAGGTAAATCTTGCCTACAGAAGAATTCCAAATATTATATGTAGATCTTCCATCCTTAGGAAGGTAGAAAGTAGGCATGGACAGCTCAGCTGACTTCTGAAGGATGGCAGAATAGGCCACCTTCAAACGTACTATTTTGGCATAAGGATTGTTTTGAACTGAAGTCAACTGAGAGTAAACAGATAAAGCTCTCTGACTTTCATTTGTTGAAAAGCAGTGCAAAAATTTGTAAAAAAAACCAAAAAAAAAAGATCACATTCCCCTGTCTGCCAGGAAGGACAGAGTTAATCATGGCAGACAACTCTAGTTTCAGCCCCAAGACGGCACCAGAGGAATCGCACTATACTAACTACGATATAACAAACCATACTAACTAGTCCTTATCTTCCATTAGTTCCCCTATATATTGGCCTTCATAGCATTTTTCCTCCCTAGAAACTCAAATTCCATGTCTGTCCCCTCTCTACAAAATCTGTTGTTTTGTTGAGATGCTATAAAGCCTGTGTTCTAATCACTCCTCTGAGTTATTCATCATTGGGTATTCACATGTGTAGGCATGATACACATGTTTATACACCTTTTTTTCCTCTTGTTAATCTGTTTTTTTTTTTTTTTTTAATATAATTTGCAAGGCCCCAGCCAATGAACCCAAGTTAGGTAGAGATTTTCCTCCCATAAACTTCCTTCCAAAGAGTACAGTATGGAAATGTGCGGATGGAGAATGAGTTAATTTCGCAGTCGAGTAATCAAACGCAACCTGAGCCAGGTGGTCAAGGGCAGCATCACCAGGGAAAAGTCATGTTGATAGTATGTGTCCTCCCCTGATACAATCTGATGATCTCTGTGGTCTTCCTCCCTCAAACCCACAAGCCCAGCCTAACAGTGAGGATATTATCAGGCAAATCTCAAACGAGGGACATTCTACAAAGTGCCTGACTCCTCAAAACTGGCAAGGGCATCAGAAATAAGGAGAGTCAGAGAAACCGTCACAGCCAGGAGGAGCCTAAGGAGACATGACAACTAAATGTGATGTGGTGTCCTGGATGGTATCTTGGGACAAAGAAAGGAGATCATTATAAGCTAAGGAAAACTGAACAAAGTTTGATTCATTAATTGTGACAAATGTCCCACACTCATATAAGAAATTAATAAGAGGGGAAACTTGGTACAGAGTATATGTGAAGTCCTGTACTATCATTGCAATTTTCCTATACATTTAAAAATATTCTAAAATTAAAAGTTTATTTAATAATCCAGGAGACTCTGCTCATTCAGTAAAGGGGAAAACAGCTCTGCATACTTCCTTAGGGTCTCCTTGTATTCTAAAATAATAGACATTCATTATGACATTTATAATTTTGAAAAGAGTGACATTAACTTTCAGCTACTTAATTTCAGAGGGAAGGAATGTAATATATTTAGAAAGATACTGAAGACATCTTTGGTTCTACCTGTGGTTAAAAACTCGGTATTTACAATAGCCAGGCCGCTGAAGCAACCTAAATGTCTACTGCTGGAGGAATGAATAAAGAAGATGTGGTACATATATACAATGGAATACTATCAGCCATCAAAAACAATGAAATCATGCCATTTGCAGCAATGTGGATGGACCTAGAGTTTGTCATACTGCGTGAAGTAAATCAGACAGAGAAAGACAAATATCACATGCCATCATTTATATATGAAATCTAAAAAATGGTACAAATGAGCCTATTTACACAACAGAAATAGAGTCACAGATGTAGAAAACAAACTTAAGGCTGCCAAGGGGGAAAGAGTGGGTGAAAGGGATACATTGGGAGGTTAGGGTTGACATATGTATATTACTATATATAAAGTAAATAATGATTAATAAGAGAAATTATTGCATAATACAGGAAACTCTAGTCAATATTCTGTAATAACCTATATGGAAATAGCATCTAAAAAAGAGTGTATATTGTATATGTACAACTGATTCACTTTGCTATATAGCAGAAACTAATACAACATTGCTCATCAGCTACACTCCAGTAAAAATTTAAAAAAGTCACTGGCATTAGAGATAATATTGGCTCTACAGCTGTAAGCCCAGGTTTAGCCATTAGACAAAGTTAGGTTGAGATCTCATCAATGTCTGTGTGACTTTGGTCAAATATATTCCTCTTTCTCCATCAGCAAAATGGGACTCAAGTGCCTGCTTTGTATTCAACACTTGTGAATGCTAAATGAGATAAAACACAGGAAGCATCTTGTAACAGCTGTAAAGCTCCTGGCCCCCAGCATGCGCCTCATGCATTACAACCCCCAAGGCAGCCAGGCCCAAGTCCCCACTGGCCCCTTCATAAGCACACAGTCACCCGGGGGTCTTAATAAAATGCTGATTCTCGTTCAGCAGGTCAGTGGGGGTGTGGACTCTGTGTCTCTTACAAGCTCTGAGGTGACACCGATGATTCTGCTCCAGGAACCTCAAGATGACAAGTCATGGCCCCTTCATGAGCACACAGTCACCCGGGGGTCTTAATAAAATGCTGATTCTCGTTCAGCAGGTCAGTGGGGGTGTGGACTCTGTGTCTCTTACAAGCTCTGAGGTGACACCGATGATTCTGCTCCAGGAACCTCAAGATGACAAGTCAGGATCCAGGCTGTGGACCTGATCCTGACCAAGACTACTTGGTATTTGGGGTCAAGTGACCTTCCTCTCTGAGGCTTACAGTCTTGTCTGTAAAATAAAGGAAATGAAAATTAAAAACAAAACACTTTTCTTTCCAAGGCCTATGGGTTTGCCTCTCAATGTAGATACAACTGGTCTACCTGGTGCTGCTGCCGCTGTACCCCAGGCCCTGGAAGCCTGGGCAGCATCAGTGGTGCCTGCTCCCTCCATCATTTTCCTGGGAATGGGAAACTCTAGAAGGCTCAAGGTGGTGGTTGGGGTGGGGGGGGGGAGCGGGGAAGCCCTAATTTTACAGGTAAAACTAAATAAAACAAATTGCATTATTTCCATCCAAATTCCCTTCCTCCGGGCTCAGTTTTGACATGTGGGAAATAAATTGCTGTCAATACTTCCCCCCACAAAACAGCTGCTCCCAGTCAGAGTGAATGGATCATGATTTAATGAAGACAGCCATCTGTTACAGGGTAAAAATCCTAATTAACCAATATATGAATCAGAACAGAATTAGCCATCAAGTCATTAGAGTTCTGTAACTGCTCAGTGGAATGCAGAGTCGTGGCCACGTGGAACAGTCTTCCTCTAAGCAAACACGAGACTGAGAAGGGAAGCCCGTCCCTCATCTGGGAGGCTGCAGCCCCGGCAGGAGGGATCAGACTGTGGGACATGAACTGAAATAAACAGCACTTTCAGAGGA
>SJYC01038239.1:0-16312 GCA_006408675.1 Madoqua kirkii
TTCTCCAGTGGACCATGCAAGGACTAGGAGATCCCTAAGGTCCTACCAGCCTCATCACTGTGCCATCAAGACCCTTGCACACTTCAGTTCCTCTGATATCAGAGGAGCTCCAGTGACTGAAAATGGAGAAGGAAATGGCAATAGACTCTAGTATTCTCGCTGGGACAATTCCATGGACAGAGGAGCCTAGTGGGCTACAGTCCACGGGGTTGCAAGGAGTTGAACACAACTTGAGCTCACACGCAACAAGTGACTGAAAAAGCAACACTCAAAGCATGTTGTAGCTTGACTGCATTAGGTCACTATTGTTCCCAGCTAGGGGTGGGGTGGGGTGGGTATTACCTTTACCAGCTATGGCTTTCCTGCCTTCTCCATCTGGTGACTTTGCAAATTAAGGACCATGCCCCCTTCTCAAAGATGTCCCCTTCTCGGCCACCCTGCACTGTGAGCAGAACTGAGCCCTCCTGAGTTTGGGGCACCTGGGACAAATGATAGAAATGTTTCTACCTGAGCCCTTGGCATTATGAGGGCAGGTGGGTTCTGAAAAGGCCACACTGGGAGTGTTTTCTGGAGATGGCCAATGTCACTTCCTCCCAGGAAGATCCAGGCTGACTCCATGCAAGCATCTGACTCTGAGTCCTCCTGCCTTTGGACACTTGGCTGGGATAGACTCCAGCAGGATGCCACCTGTCAAGCAAGTGGAGTGACACCTTCCTTTCTTTTCACCTCCTCCAGCCTCTTCTTAATGGCAGCGGCAGACGGGTACTGACACCAGCTCCGTGACACCCTGTCAGACTCGCTGAACAAGTGTGGGACAGGCAGGCCCAGGGAAATCATGGTATTTTTAGACCCTGGCTTGTGGAAACTTTTTCTCTAGGTTAAGATATGTTTCTGATAACCTCTGCTCACTCTAAAGGACTCAACTATCTCTATCTCTGTAGAAAAAGAGGATTGAAAAGTCCAAAGCTACCTTCAAGACCATCCTCTTCAAGTCTGTGACATTTCTGGGGAGAGAGGTCCCCAGTGCCAGCCTGCCCTGTCCCTCGCCCCCGAGTCTCTTTCTCACATGGTCAAGAGTGATCTTTCAGAACATTAAGCTGAGCTGATCACACCCCTGCTTACGTCCTTCAGAAGCTCCTCCTAACACTCCTCCTCTCCTGGTACCAAGGGTCCTGCATTACCCGGGCCCTGCTGGAAGCCTCTTCACTATAAATGCACTTACTGAACTTTTCCAAGCGGGATACGTTCCTCTGAGCCTCCTTGCGTTTTCTCTTGCGGGTGTTTCTGTTCAGAACGCCATTGTTGCACCTGTCCACCCGCCTTCTAGGGCTAAGCTTGAAAGACATCTCTTCCTGGAAGTGTTTTCTGGCCCTCCCGTCCACCACCAGCCAACTCCCTGGGATGGAACAGAGGCTCTTTTTCCACATTCCCGTTATCATTCGACACGTCCCCTGTGTGGCACTGGGATCTGAAATGTCTGTTTCAAGTCTATCTTCCCCTTTTCAACTCTGCGCTCCCTAAGGTCAAGGGCTTGGTTTTTCAACTCTAATATCCTGTGCTTGGGGCATAACTGACCTTCAGAAAAAGTTTATTCAATAAATGATGCAAATGAGCAGATGAATGAAGCCTCTGACCTAAGGTTGTGTGGAAGGGAGCATGGCAACAGGATTTACATGCCAGTGTGAGTCGCACCACCTTGAATGCCTGTTTAAAAAAATGTGAAGACTCCACTGCTAGAGTTAGACCACTGCATGCCAGATAGGAATTGCTCCGATATCTTCAAAATGCAGAAATATCTTTTTAGTCCTAAGAAGCCTATCTAACTGTTCCAGCCATACTGGTAGCTCACTGATGGGGAATGGGGGAGGGCAGCTTCAAATGAGACAGTTAAATAGGGTATTAACTTAAAGCCCCATGTCTGATAGCATAAGCCACTGGGGAGGTTTAAACTTTGTAAGACAGAAATCTCATGATCTTTAAGAGCTACAGAGCACAGCGCCCTCTTTCGCTCACTTCTGGAACCGCATAGGCTCTCACTGATTTTCTGATTCCCGCCGTCCACCAACAGTGGGGGCAAAGAGGGAACAAAAATAACATAGACCTTCACCAGTGTGACAGGGAAAACAAATACTTCAACCATCTATCACAGGAGTGGTAAATTCTCTTCTAAGTGGAAAATTAGGGCGCTAAGAGAGCAAGTGGCCCAAGACTTCACCAGAACTGCGTGTAGTCAGGTGAGGTGGCACAAAGAAGGAAATAAAGCTGATCCATTTCACCTAATATTCACCGGCTGAGTGTTGCACGTCATGCCTTGTCCCAGTTCTGGGACACAGAGCGGAGAGACAGCATCTTCTCTCAAGCAGTTCAGAGCCTAGAGGTGGAAGCGGGGCAGGAGGCTTCAAAGCTATGGTAACAGCAGAGACGACAAAATAACAGCTACTAGACATTTTGCATAACAGCTATGATCATTATAACACAAGATTGTTGTTGTTTAGTCACTAAGTCATGTCCCTTTCTTTTCGATGACTCCGTGGACTGTAGCCCGCCAGGCTCCTCTGTCCATGGAATTTTCCAGGCAAGAATACTGGAGTGGGTTGCCTTTTCTAACTCCAGGGGATCTTCTCGACCCTGGGGGATCTTCTCAAACCCGTATCTCCTGCAACTTCTGTTCTGGCAGGCGGTTTTTTTTTTTTTTTTTTTTTTTTAATTCTCTTCTAAGTGGAAAATTAGGGCGCTAAGAGAGCAAGTGGCCCAAGACTTCACCAGAACTGCGTGTAGTCAGGTGAGGTGGCACAGAGAAGGAAATAAAGCTGATCCATTTCACCTAATATTCACCGGCTGAGTGTTGCACGTCATGCCTTGTCCCAGTTCTGGGACACAGAGCGGAGAGACAGCATCTTCTCTCAAGCAGTTCAGAGCCTAGAGGTGGAAGCGGGGCAGGAGGCTTCAAAGCTATGGTAACAGCAGAGACGACAAAATAACAGCTACTAGACATTTTGCATAACAGCTATGATCATTATAACACAAGATTGTTGTTGTTTAGTCACTAAGTCATGTCCCTTTCTTTTCGATGACTCCGTGGACTGTAGCCCGCCAGGCTCCTCTGTCCATGGAATTTTCCAGGCAAGAATACTGGAGTGGGTTGCCTTTTCTAACTCCAGGGGATCTTCTCGACCCTGGGGGATCTTCTCAAACCCGTATCTCCTGCAACTTCTGTTCTGGCAGGCGGTTTTTTTTTTTTTTTTTTTTTTTTGCCACTGAGCTACCTAGGAAACCAATTCAGCCTTAATAACCCTGTGTTTAGCTGTAGAGCTATGCGACCACTGTTTGTTTTGAAGTGTGAGGACGTGGAGTCTCTTGGCTGATCCTGCAGCCCTGTTCTTTCCACTGTATCATCCTGCCTCTCTAACATGATTAGGTACAAAATAAAGGGCTTTCTGGCGCACACTCATCACCAAAACCCCCACGTGACTGGTGTTCCTATGATTCTCTTTCTACAGATGAGTGACCCAGGACCCAGATGGTTCTGAGTTTGCCTCGGATCCTGCGGCTGTAAAGAGGAAGTTGCCCTAGAGTTAAGTGGTTTGGAAGGAGAGGTTTGTAGTCAGACAGCCTGCTGTGGATGACCAGCCATGTGACCTTTGGCCTCATAACCTTTTCTCAATTTTTCCGTCATCTGTGTTATAAGATTGTCTTGAGGAGTCAAGAAAATACAGTTTCGGAGCCTGGCGCATTAAGCAGTCCATATATGTTATTTATTGTTATCATCTTTATTCTTACTAGCTCTCTGGGGGAACATTTTTCTCTACTGCTTGTGTTTCCCATGTGAAGGGACTTCCATTACGGTGACACACTCGCTGTCTCCCCCTCGCTCCTTCATACCTCTTCAGGGAAGAGGGGCAGCATTTGTCAGACTGCAAGAAGACGCTGGACAGTAATTTGAGAGCTAGGTGATGAGTAGGCCCTGTTGTCTAACTCAGAGGTAAAATGTTCCGGACCTCTCATAACTGAGCCCCTTGCCTCAACCTCGCTTTTCTCAGCTGGGGTTGGAGCTCCCCCTCTGTCTAGCTCTTCTGTCTTTTCTCTGTAATTTGTTCTGAACTTGGAGTGGAGGAAAAAAAAAAAAAAAAGTCTCATTTACCGACTTCTCCAAACCGCAACCTTATCCAAAAGGAAAATCTAGTCCTTTCCCTGCGAGTTCCCCCTCTGCTTTGGCTGCCTCGCAAAGATCTCTTTCTGCCTAAAGATCTAGGGAAGCCTGGACTTGCCCGTAGAGTCCCCTTAGAGTTCAGGAGCCTGGACAGATCCTGGGAGGTAACCAGCCCAAGGCCACGACTCCTCAGGGGACAGGAGTTAGGAGCAGGGGAGGGGGCTGTGACCCCAGGAAGGCAGCCGATCAAGAATGGAGATGAGACCCAGCTCAGAGCCCTGACTGGCTTCATCCCCGCAGAGTGCTGCCTCCTAACACCAGGAGGGGCTACAGGTTTTTCCAGGCTTAAACTGGGGAACGACTCATCTGGGTGTCAGGCATGCAATCAAGAGAATTAAATCATTACTGATGAGGGGTGCTGGCTGTGAGAATGAACGAGGTGGGAGAAGCCGGTGCCGAGGCCGCCGGGGGCCAGCCCCGCCAGCCCAGGCCCCCGCGTGCAGGCCAGCCCTGTCTGCTGGGAACAAGAGGAGGCAAGGTCTTCATTGCTATGCTGGCTGCGTCCTGCCATCCCTCACAGTGAAATCCCTTTATAGAAAGTGAAGTGAGTCTCCGCCTGATTTGAAGCTCTCAGCCCCCAGGCTGCCCTGTGCCTCAGGGACTGTGAGGGCAGCAGGCTATTGTCCTGACAGCAGAGTCCTCCCGAGGCTGACCCCTCCTCCCCCTCCAGCTGCACTGCTGGCCCCGTAGGATCCTGCCCACTGTGCAGTGAGTGGTCTAGGGCACTATCAAGGCTCTGTTTTCTCTGCCTGCAGTGCCTTTCCTCCTGCCTGGCCTGGAAAACTCACACTGAACCATCAAAGCTCAGTGCGAGTCTCTTTCCCATAAAAAGCCTTGTCCAGCTGTCTTTGTCTGCCATTCTCTAGCCCCTCTCGCCTCTGTTATAACAGTTTCATTTTGTTGAGATGAAACTAGGACTGTTTGCTCTATGCCAGCACTATGATTTTAGAGAAGTCGAAAGTCTTTAGGCATGGCCTGTATACTCTAGTTTGCCACAGACCCCACCCCTGCCCTATTACATGACTTCCTGTCCCACAAGTTTTTGCCCTGACCCTGAAGGCATTTGAGTTGTGACCCCCTGCTGGATGTCTGCCTGCAATAGACAGTGAGCTCTTTGAAGGGGTGTGTTTGAAGATGTGTCTCTATATTAATCTGGGTTCTCCAGAGAAACAGAATTAACTTGATGGACATATAAAGAGATATATTACAAGGAACTGGCTCACACTATTATGGGGGATGATAAGTCCCAAGACCTACTGTCAGCAAACTAGAGACCCAAGAGAACCAATAGTGTGATTCCAGTTGGAATGTTGGCAGGCTTGAGATCCAGGAAGAGTCAGTGTTTCAACTCAAGTCTGAAAGCAAGGGGAAAAAAGCAATGTCCCACCTCAAAGACATCCACGGAGGAGGACTCCTCTTATCCATGGCAGGGATATCCATTTTGTTCTATTCAGTCCTTCAGCTGATTAGATGAGGACCACCCACATTGGGGCAAGCAATCTGCTTGAGTCAGTCCACTAACTCAAATGATAACCTCATCCGGAAACACTCTCACAGACATACTCAGAATTGTGTTTGACCAGACCCCATGGCCCAGTCAGGTTGACACTTAAAATTAACCATCACATTCTCCAAGATCCCCTTCTCCTGATTATTTAATCAAACACACGTCTAGGTATGGTTGTGAAGGGATTTTCCAGGCATAATTAAGGTTAGGGCTTTCAAAATAGGTTATACCGGATTATCCGTGTGGTCTCAGTCTATTCACATGAGCTTTTAACAGCAGAGAACTTTCTTTGGCTGGAGTCAGAAAGTTGCAGCAGGAGGGGAAGTCAGAGAGAGTCCGAGTATGAGAAGGATTTGATAGGCTACTGCTGGTTCTGAAATACAGGAGATCACATGCAAAGCCCAGAGAAGCTTCCAAGAGCAAAGGAAGCCCCCCTTGATGGTCAGCAAGGAAATGGGGACCTCAGTCCTACAACCACAAGGAGCCAAACTGGGCCAACACCGTAAATGAGGGCAAAGGGCATTTCTCCCCAGCACCTCCTTAATAATGCAACCCTGATGGCACTTTTTAAAGCCAGTGCTGGGTTTCTGATCTCTAAAAGCTGTGAGATAATAAATATATGTTGTTTTAAGCTACTGGTGCACACATGCCAAGTTCCTTCAGTCGTGTCTAACTCTTTGCGACCCCATGGCCTGTAGCCGGCCAGGCTCCTCTATCCATGGGATTCTTCAGGCAAGAATACTGGAGTGGGTTACTATGCCCTCCTCCAGGGGATCTTCCTGACCCTGGTATCAAACTGGGGTCTCCATCTTGGCAGGCAGATTCTTTACCACTGAGCCACCTGAGAAACGGAGAAGGCAATGGCACCCCAATCCAGTTCTCTTGCCTGGAAAATCCCATGGACAGAGGAGCCTGGTGGGCTGCAGTCCACAGGGTGGCTAAGAGTCGGATACGACTGAGCGACTTTACTTTCACTTTTCACTTTCATGCACTGGAGAAAGAAATGTCAACCCACTCCAGTGTTCTTGCCTGGAGAATCCCAGGGGCAGCGGAGCCTGGTGGGCTGCCGTCTATGGGGTCGTACAGAGTCGGACATGACTGAAGCAGTGTAGCAGCAGCAGCAGCACCTGGGAAAGTTTGAAGCTGCCAAGTTTGTGGTGATGTGGTATGATAACAATGGATAACGAATGCAGAGAGGGTCCATGCCTTCCTCATTGCCACGTACCCTGCACCCTAACGTGGCGCCTGACTCAGAGCTGGTACTTGCTCTGTGTCTCCCCAGTGACTAGATTGCAAGGTGAAGCCCCAGTAACAAAACCTAGCCCTGCTTACCCTCGGAGGGAAGATGTTTTGATTCTATTTCTGTGTGTGGGACTCAGGAAGGAGAAGCTGGTTGACACCAAGTTGATGGACAACCCAATTTAAATCTCTAGTCAGGAAAACGTGGGCAAATCATTGTTTTCTGCAGAAGATGACACCTTGGTTCGGGTGTCCCATAATTTGTGGAGATGGGTTCCAGTTTACTGCATTTTTTTTTTTTTTTTTAACGAAAGGAAAGGAAACTGTGATTTATCTTTGCAAGGCCTCCTTTTCCTTTTCTTGATAGTGATGCATGCCTGCAGCTCCATCAGAAGAGGGCAGATGAAACAGACACTGCGGGTTGCTGTGACAGAAGAGTCCTGACCCTTCAGGGTCTTCCAGTTTAGGAAGAACGGTACGATGCCCACAAGTAATTATACTACAAAGCAGAGATGTCATCGGCTGAAGAAGAGCAGGGTGAAGCTTGGTCTATAGCAGGAAGCATCATGGGCTGGGAGCCTGAAAACTTGATGCCTCTACAGCTCTTGCTGGTATGACCCCTGAGCCTCAGTTTCCTTTTTAAATTCATCTCTTCCGGTTTCTTCCAGCTCTGGGATCTGATGACACTAAGACCAGAAAATTCTGACATTAATACTTAGGAGGCCCCAAGGAGGCTTAATCTCACAATATGGTACCAGTTCATACATTATTTTAGCCAGAAGAGAATGTACATATTTCAGAGTTTCTTTTTATAGTTGGGTTCTAAATTTGTTTAAAAATTTAAGAATGAAAAAAATATATAGATTTCTTTTTTTTTTTTTTTCTAGAACCTCTAAAACCTAAGTAACTGGAAAAGGCCCTAGAGATCAACCAGCCTGGTGGTTTTTTTCAACAAAAACATTTAATGCTGAGAAATGCTTTCATCAAGTTTTCACCCGATAGCATTCCCACAGGCACTGAGTAAGAAATGCCTAGAGCTCCGTGAAATACATTTTGAAATCGCTGGTCTAGCTTATTTTGGAAACAAAGAAATGGAGAGCGAGAGAGGGCCAGGTAGTTGGTGCAAGGTGAGTGGCAGCTGGGGCTTGCATCCTACGCACTTGACCTCTAGACCAGTGTCCCGTCCATTACACCACCCTCCCTGCACTGTGCACACGACTAGGATAAGACTGTCGGGGAGGGGAGCAAATCCACGCTTGCTTTCCCTTTTTCTTTATTTACAGGCAGAAAAAGACAGATGAGAATGTGGATTAGGGCCATTATCCCTCAGCATATGTCGGTGTTAATAACTGTGTTCTTTGTAGATTCATTAATCCACTGTTAGCAACTGAAAATGAGTATTTCAGATGCTTAATGTGATATCCTAGATGCTCTGAGAACCAAGTCCCCCTGGACAGAATGTTCTTTAATCTTTCTAAATGGTCTGTAATGGAAGCTCTGGGTCTGGCACAGGGAACGCAGTCTGTTATAACTTATTGAGAAGATTTTCTAAAACACGCCTCATTAAAAAAAGTGTCCCAAATGACATAACTGAAACTTATTCTCTTTATTCCATGGTGGTGTTTTGAAATGTGACTTCCAATGGTTCCCCCTTTGTAAAAAAATTTTAAAAGAGAATTTTTGAGAAAAGTAGCAATGGTCTGACTTTAACATATATTTTAGCAATACAATTTAAAAATATCAGTGATGGATTTTGTGAAATCTTTTTCTTAGTATTTATTTTGCTGCACTGGGTCTTAGTGCTGGCACATGGGACCTAGTTCCTTGACCAGGGGTTGAACCCAGGCCCCCTGCATCGGGCACATGGAATCTTAGCCACTGGACCACTAGGGATGTCTCTTTATGAACTTTTATGTGTTGTAAGAATTGTGCTGAATCTTGGGTATTACTTAGGTTGCTTCTGTTTTAAGAAAAGAAATTTAGGACCTTGACAAGGTGCGTGACTTCTCCAAGGATGTACCGGAAGCTTGGGGCGTAACTGAAACCACATCCAGTTGTCTCAGCCTGCAGATCAGGAAGTTGTCCCTGAAGCTATGCTCTAAGAATCCACCCAATACAATTCTGCGTTCATCGTGGTAAAACTACAGACTTTTAAAGTAGTAATCATAAAAAAGAAATTACTTATAGGAGGCACATAGGAGACTGGTTATGAGCATAGCCTTTGTAATCAGACTCTGTAATTTGGGGCAGGTTACTTACCACTTTAATTCTCACCTTTTTCACCTATAAAATGAGGATAGTAAAAGCACCAACATGATAGGGCTATTGTGTGTTTAGTACAAGGCAGGTAAAAGACTCCTTAGAATGGTGGATGTTATTTATGACTGTTATTATTATTAACTTGTTGGATTTCATATACTACCAAGATGAATGTTTGCAGAGAAACTTAGTTCTCTCTGCTCCAGTTCATGATAAATTCCAATTTCTTAGCTTGTCAAATGCTGGATTTTGTAAGATCTAAGAAAATAATATATTCCCTTGTCACCCAAGATCAACATCCTCTTGGGGAATTGTTTTCTGTGTTTGATACTGAAGGATAAAAGCTAATTCTAAAGGAGCAGAAGAATTAGCCAATTCCCTTCAGCAAACATTTACTGAGCATCTCCTCTGTTCTGTTAGTCTGTGTAAATGCAGAGACAGAAAAAGATGTAGGGGGCCTCTAGGGGCCCTAAAATGATGGTAAAGACAGACATCTCTAAGCATCTCTGATACAGGTGTTAAGGCAAGTGTTCCTCCAGAAGGAAAAATAAAGCAAAATGGGAAATGATCTTATGGAGTGAGAAGAGAATTCTAAGGGACATATGGAAAGATCTCTGCGAGTTGGAATTTAGCTCAAGTTTTAAAGAGTTGGTAGAACTTCAACAAGTACTGTAGTAGGCAGCTTCTAAGATAGCTCCCACTAATCCTACCTTCTGACAACCACAGCTCTTTTGAGATCTCCTTCTTTTAAGTAATCTGCTTCTAATGAATAGAATGACACAGTCTTGAGGGGAAGTTACTTCCGTGATCAGATTATGAAAGATTCTGACTTTCCTTTTGCCAACTCCCTTTACTGATGATTCTGATGAAACATATTGCCATTTTGGGGAGATCCACATGGCAAGGAACTGGGGGGGCAACCTCTGGCCAATAGGCATCTAGTAACTGAGACCCTGAGCCCAACAGTCCTAAAGGAACTGAATCCTTCAATAAATATATAGATGAACTTGGAAGTGGATCCTTCCTCGGGGAAGCCTTCGGAGTATTCCTCAGTCAGGTCCAACACCTTAATTACACTCTTGTGAGAGATGATGAACTGAAGTCTCAGCTAAGCTGTGCTGATTCCTGATCCACAGAAACTGAGATAGTAAATGAGTAATGTATTAAGCTGCTAGCTTTGTGCTTGCTTGTTATTCAGTGGACTAGGATTACAGGTGTCTATATGGGCAAAGGGCATTGCAGCAATGAAGCATCCTGAGCAATGGCCTGGGAGCTCTTGCCTGATCTATCACTTGCCTTATGGGATTGTCTTGATGAGAAGGTGAGGCTAAGGCAATTTGCACTTGCCAAACAATGCATTTGTGGACTAGCAATGAGATTCCTGTGGCTGGACTGTAATGCTTGTGGAGAGACACAGCAGGGTCTGAGGTTAGAATAACAGGCAAGGGCTAAATTGTGAAGGGTCCTCAATACTCAGCAAAGGACTGTGAGCTATATTGAGAGGCAATGGGGAGCCACTGAGTGTCTTGAAACAGGGAGATAAATCTAATAGAGTTGCTATGCTGAATATTAATCCGATGCTGTGGGCAGCACAGACTGAAGGGAGAGACTTTGGCGATAACTACAGAATCCCTGGGGAGAGATGAGGACCTGAACTTTGACCAATGAAACAATGTCTCAGATGCAGCATAATGGAATTCTCATTTGTGTTGAAAGCTCTCTAAACACTCCCTTGGTTTATGAAGCAGCACCTTTATCAGGCATTTATTTGACATCCAAGCCATTTTCATTCCACACACAGGGGCAAGCTCATATTAGAGCTGAAAATAATCACAGGCTTGACTTCATGGAAATGGAAAGAAATGCACCCAGGATGGGAAAAGAAAGTGATAGGGCTGACTGTTTTACAACTTTCCAGAGAAGACCAGTCTATAGGCCTTAACAAGAGTGCCAGAGTTCCCACTGAAGGCCTCCTTGGCCATCCAGTATCCTGGTTCTCAATCTAAGGCCCTAGATGCTTAGGGGCCCTTGAAGAAGGATTTAAGGATGTTTGAAGCTATCATAATGTTTCAGAAAGCATACAGATATCTTACAGTAAAGCAACCCAGCTAAGAAGGAATGCCAACTCTCTTTTGTTGAGGCTAGAAATATAAACAGTGAAGTATGGCTGTACTGGGTGACCAGTTAGAATTCCTATATACATTTGTTTTGGTAATAACCTTATTTTTTTCTCAGATACAATTCATTTATTAAAAATAATAAAATTTCATTGTAAGTATTATATGCTACATTCCTTTTCTGGCTTTATTGATATATAATTGGCATATAACATTTTGTAAAACGTGTTGGTTTGATGCATTTGGGTTTCCCTGGTGGCTTGGAAGGTAAAGAAACTGCCTGCAATGCAGGAGGCTTGGGTTTGATCCCTGGGTTGAGAAGATCCCTTGGAGAAGGGAATGGCTACCCACTCCAGTATTCTTGCCTGGAGAATTCCATGGACAGAGGAGCCTGGTGGGCTGCAGTCCATGGAGTCAGAGAGAGGCAGAAACAACTGAGCAACCAACACACACACTGGATACATTTATATGATTACCAGCATATCATCAGTTAGCATCATATAATTGCCATCATGTCACACAACTATCTTTTCTTTTTGTAGTGATTACATTTCAAATCTGCTCTCTGAGCAACTTTCAAGTGTATAGTACAATGCTAACTATAATCACCATGTTGTATATTAGATCCCTAGAACTTACTCATCTTGGAATTTTATATCTTTGAATGAAATCTCCCCATTTACCCCACACCCAGCCAATGGGAACCAACATTGTACCTTCCTATATACTTTTAAGTAACCAAAGTGGGAACACTAACTACCATTTCAAAAGTGAAGGATGCTAGATGGTGGTAACCAAATGTGATGGTCAATAGGATAACGTTCTGGTTGTGTTGTTTCAGCTGTGGGATAATATGTGATTACTTCGTGGAAATGCATGTTTTGTTTTTTTTTTCACCAGCAAGATAGGGCCAATAATTGTTGCCTTTTAGAACTGTTACTTGGGATTAAAAGACATAATACACACAAGTTTCCTGGCACTCCATAAATGGTAGCTATTTTTAAACAATTGAATAAAATATAAAATATTCTGGCAAAAGGAACTTGGAATAAAAGAAGTTGTCTGTGGTTCTGAAAGGTTGTTCACCCCATTCTTGCCTCTTCATGCCAGGGGCACTGGTTCAACTGTCTTAATTTCTCTCGTGGACTCTTTGTTCAGCCTCTCAGCCAGAATTTCCTTATGATTTTCTCACTTTGGTGTAATTCTCCTTTCATCTTTTTGCTGGAGTGACCTCTTAAAGGCATGGAGTCGAGTCGTTTCATGCCCTTGGCAAGCCCTATCCATGGCATACAAGACTCTGCAAAATAGAGTAGCTCCCTGCTACTCTATTTCATTGATCATTTCCCCGTGATTCCTACCACGCCCTCTGTGTTCTAATCTCGCTGAACCTCTCATTCCTGGCTCTGGCCCTTTAATACCCCCCAGCCTTTGTTCATGCTGTTCCCTCTGCTTATAATACTTGCCCTTCTTCACGTGGCAACTTGCCACTAATTCTCCAAATGTCAATTCAAATCTGATCTTTCAGAAAAGGTCATTGTCCGTTTTCTCCACCCTAGTCCCCAAGGAGATGTGGCTCAGTTTTTGTTTTTCATCTGCTGCCTTCATCAGCCTCGGGCATATTTCCATGGCAGCACTTAGTTGCTGGCTGTTCTTTGAAGGCCACAGGTGATGTCTTCTGCATCGTTGTGTCCCCAGTACAAGATGATATTTAGTAGTGGTCAACAATGAGTGAGTAAGGTTACTGCTTCCCCTAACCCAGCCCTCCTTTTGCCCACTAGAGCCCAGTGCATTCTTCAAGGCTTCCTTCAGTATCTCCAAATAACTGGTCTCTCCTTGAGCCCTAGGGCTTCCCAGGCGGTGCTAGTGGTAAAGAGCCTGCCTGCCAATGCAGGAGACCGTGAGAGATCTGAGTCAGTCCCTGGGTCAGGAAGATCCCCTGGAGGAGGGCGTGGCAACCCGCTCACTCCAGGATTCTCGCCTGGAGAATCCCGTCGAGAGAGGAGCCTGGCTGGCACAGTCCATAGGGTCGCAAAGAGTCAGATACAGCTGAAGCGACTTAGCTCGCTTGAGTACTTACTATTGTGTTTGGGTTCATGACATACACACTTACTTTGTGTACAGGTTTTATCTTCTATATATTACTATTTATACTACGACTAAAAAAAATAAATGTGTGTAAAAAAAAAGAAAGCCCTTTACAAGCAGCTTCTAATAGCAACACACATGGATTTAGAGCTGGGATATCATCACTTCACAGGTGAGAAAATAGGAGAAATGTCTCCCAGGTAACACAGCGGTGAGTGACAGAGGCGGAATTAGGACCCACTGTCCACCTTCCCCAGGCTTGCAGAACACAGAACTGATGCCTTAGCTTAACTGTTTGTACTATATAATTATAATTTTATTAACAGTCTTTTAAAATTATGTGTCTCTTCAAAACCAATGACAGGACTCCTGGATAGTAATGTTTATTTCAGCTGAAATTCAACACCAGGAATCAATATGGTTGGTACTTGAAAGGACCCACGATGAATGAAAGAGACCCAATTATGTTGACACAGCTGGAGAGTGGGGCTTCCCAGGTGACACTGATGGTCAAGAACTTGCCTGCCAGTGCAGCACACATGAGACCCGGGTCGGGAAGATCCCCTGGAGAAGCAAATGGCTGCCCACTCCAGTATTCTTGCCTGGGAAGTCTCACGCACAGAGGAGCCTGGAGGGCTACAGTCCATGGGGTCCCAAAGCGTCAGACACGACTGAATTGACTTTACAGGCACACACGCACACCTGGAGAGCTATGCCGTATATGAAGAATCACAAGGGCCAAGGGGCACAGAAACAAAAGAGCAAAACAAACAACATGCTTGGAACAGGCTTGGAAAAGAGCACAGGACCTGAAGTTAGAAGGTTCACGCTTAGGCTTCATTCTGCCGGTTCCCGGGTATCTGACCAGAGGCCAACGCTTAGCTCTCCCAAGCCTGTGAAAACGTATAATGAAAAATTTATCGTCTGCCTGTACCAGAGTGAAGATATTTATGTAGGTACTGCTTACTACAGTGTATGAAAGATACAAGACAATTATCGGTGTGAGGTACTGTTTGCAACAACAGTTGAACTGAAGAACACAGCTCTTTAGCTTTCCCCTGCAGACTTGCAGACAGAGACGCCCTCCGCCCCCGAGGGCTCAAATAAGACCTGTGTGCTTGTTCTCAACTCCTCTCTCTAAATCCCCATATGAAGCCCCGCCTTGACACCCTCTCAATTTCACTCCTGTGTGGTCCCTCCTATTCTGACTCCCACTCTCCTGCCTGGGGTGGGATTGTCATCATCTCCCGCCTGGACCCTTGCAGGGCACAGCCTTCTGATCTAGCCCCCTGCCCACAAGATGTAGTGTCTGCAGACAGTTCTTAGGGTCTTGTTAAAATGCCAGCTCTCATTCAGCAATAGCGCAGGATGCATCCTGCGATTCAGTCTTGCTAACAAGAGGGGTCAATACGACTGGTCAATGGACCATACGTTCAGTAGAAAGGTTACAGTTAGTCTTCCTGAATCCAGTCCTGTACCTTCCACCCAGTCTCCACACTGACCCCAGAGAAATCTTTCCGAGGCAGAAATGTGATCACCTCACTGCCTTGCTTAAAGTGTTCAGTGAGTAGGAAGATGCATTGTCAGGGTTCTCAGCACTGGCTGCAGGTGTTAGTCAACTGGGAAGCTTTTAAAAAGACCAATGTTCAGGCCTCAGTATAGACCAACTGCTGAATGAATAAAGCTATTCAGAGGTAGGGCCCAGGCAAAAGAGTTTTTAAAATAGCTCCTCAGGTGGGTCTAACCATGACTACAAGGATTCTTCCAACATGAAACCTTATAACTTGCTCCATCATTTAACCATAAGTCACTTGGGCGTCCCTGATATCTCAGTTGATATGGAATCCACCTGCAAAGCAGGAGCCTCTGGTTCGACTCTTGGGTTGGGAAGCTCCTCTGGAGAAGGGATAGGCTACTCACTCCAGTATTCGTGGGCTTCCCTGGTGGCTCAGCTGGGAAAGAGTCTGCCTGCAATGCAGGAGACCTGAGTTCAATCCCTGGGTTGGGAAGATCCGCTGGAGAAGGGAAAGGCTACCCACTCCAGTATTCTGGCCTAAAGAATTCCATGGATTGTATAGACCATGGGATCGCAAAGAGTCAGACATGACTGAGCAACTTTCACACATCACAATAATAAGCCCAGATAGATTTCTCATTCCTGGGTGAAGGAACTGTGGCCCCAGGGGGTTAAGTGCCTTAAAGCTGGGACCTAAGTGTTCTGACACATGATGAAGAGGAAGGAAAGAAGAAAGCATGACCTGCAGGAGACCGGGCTCCATCGCTGCATGAATATATTTGAAATTGTTTTCAGCATCCTCTCTATTCATTCCCCAAACCACCCTGGCCTTTGATGAATTCTGGAGGAGGAGACTGTTTGGCATTTTCAACCAGATGCTCCGACTTTTGAACACGGCAGTGTATAGAGAGTGACAGCGCCTTATCAGTCACCACATCCACGCTGCTGTCGCTGCTCGGCCCTCTCTGCCCACAGCGTGGGCTGGGCTTCCCGTCTCGCAGAGCAGGGGGCGATGCTTCCCGAAGGAGACGCGACGCCTCAAAATGTCAGACTGCCAGTTGCCGCTGCCAGCTTTTTATGGCCTGTGATATTTATCAGAGGGAAACAATTAAGTCCCCAGAAACTGGGATCTCCTTCAGAGCTCAAGCGGATGGCAGCAAAATGTTTATGAGTGAGGTATGTTATAGCGTGTACTGGGCTGAAAGCTGGCACCAGAATCTCCTCGTGGGGTAAGCACCTCACACGTGTGGTCTGTTTAACACTGGACGCAGTGCTGAGAATTTGGCACTGGGTCCTCACTTTACAGATGAGAAAGCCAGGCTCAGAGCAATGATGTGACTTGCCCAAGGACACACAGATGAGAGAGGCAGGACCAGGGT
>SJYC01038240.1:0-44303 GCA_006408675.1 Madoqua kirkii
GTTGCCTAGGGCTGAGATGTGGGTTGGAGAGGAAATGGAAAGTGGCCATTAATGGGTATGAGGTTTCTTTTGGGAAGAAACCCAAAAGATGGAAGTGCTTTAAAATTAATCATGGTGATGATCACACAGCTCTACGAATATACCTAAGACACTGCATTTTAGACTTTAAATGGTTGGATTGTGTGATATGTGAATTATATCTCAATAAAGCTGTTAAAAAATATGAAGAAAGACAATCAGCCATTGTATTAGTCTGTTCTAGCTGCCATAACAAAATATCATAGATTGGGTGACCTAAACAAAAGCAATTCCGTTCCAAAGATTCTAGAGCCTGGAAAGTCCAAGATCAAGGTGCCAGCTGATTTGATTCCAGGTGAGACTCTCTGTCTGGCTTGTAGACAGCCACCTTAGAGGGGGCTCTTCTTATAGGAAATGGCAAACCACTCCAGGATTCTTGCCTGGAAAGTCCCATGGACAGATGAGCCTGGCAGGCTACAATATGGGGTCGCAAGAGTTGGACATGACTTAGCAACTAAACCATCACCGATCCCATTATATAGACCCCACCATCATCACCACATCTTCTCAATTACCTCCCAAAGGTCCTGAATACCAAATATTATCATGCTGGGGGTCAGGGCTTCAATATGTGGGTTTTTGTGGAGGACACATATATTCAGACTATAACAGCTGTGGATGGGGTGGGGTGTTGGAGAAGAAGAAAAAAAAAACATGGAGTGGTATTTTGGAAGGGGACCATGAGTCAGCTATGGACATACAGTGGGGTCGCTGTGTATGTGTGCCAAGTCACTTCAGTCGTGTCTGGCTCTTTGCGACCCTATGGACTGTAGCCCACCAGGATCCTCTGTCTGTGGGATTCTCCAGGCAAGAACACTGGACTGGGTAGCCATTTCCTCCTCCAGGGGATCTTCCCGATGCAGGGATTTAATCCACATCTTTTGCGTGGTCTCCTGCATTGCAGGAGAATTCTTTACCTCTGAGGCTCGGGGGAAGCCCCAACAGGATCACCGAGACGTTCCAAAGGCTGTTTGAGGTTTAGGAATAAAAATTTAAAGAGCTGCCACTCAGGGCAGTTAGTGTTTTGTTGTTATTTGTTTTTTTCCCCCTGCTATGTGTTCTAATAATGTTTAGAGATAGGCACTGAATGTCTTCCACAAAAAGAGAAAGACTGGAGTTTTAGCAGCAGAAGGTGAGCAGAGAGAATTGAGACTCCAGTGCAGGGGGGTCGTTATAGTGAGGAACTTGGATTCTAAGGTGGAGGAGCAAGAATGTGAGTGCAGGGAGAGAGTGGACAGTGAAAGACAGGAGGGGCAATGGGATGGGGTCCTGGTGGGTCAATGAGGTGCAGGAGTGATGGTCTCAGATCAAGTGAGGGGGAAGAAGGGAGGCCGTGGTGGTCCCAGTTTGATGTATTAATTTGAGTTCTTCCAAAAAACAGAAGCAACAGGAGACACACACACATATATATCATAAGATATTATAATGAATAATAATAGAACATACATCACATCATATCACAGCAAATTGGCTCATCTGATCCACAGTCAACAAGCTAGTGTCCCAGGAGAGCTGATGGTGTAATTCCAGTCCAAGTAAAAGTCTGAAGGCCCAAATGGAAAGCAGTTCAGGCAGGTGGACTCTTCGCTTACTCTCAGGAGGATTAGCAGTCCATGTGACCCCATGGACTTTAGCCTGCCAGCCTCCTCTGTCCATGGAATTCTCCCGGCAAGATTACTGTAATGGGTGGCTATTTCCTTCTCCAGGGGATCTTCCCAACCCAGGGATTGAATATGAGTCTCCTGCCTTGTAGGCAGATTCTTTACCATCTGAGCAACCAAGGAAGCCCCTTGTGTTTGATACCAGCTTTCAGTGAGTTGAATGAGGCCCACCCCCACACTGGGGAGGGCCATCTGCTTTATTCCAGCTACCCATGCAAATGTTAGTCTCATCTGAAAAGGCCCTCATAGAAACATCCAGAATCATATTTGACTAAGTGTCTGGGATCCCCATAACCAGTTAATTAATGCATAGAATTAGCCATCATACATGGTAGGTCTGAAACTGAGATTTGAGAAAAGGAGCATTTATTGCTACTGACAAAAAGAGACGTATGAATTGGATTTTGGTTCTGTCTTCTGGAACAGTGCAGTCTGTAGAGGAGACGGAATAAGCATACAGATGATGCTAACTCAAGGCCAAGGGCTCTGAGAACCACAAATCCATGAAGGTTATATTATGGACTGAATTGTATCTCTACTCCAAAATTTATACGTTGAAGCCTTAACCCCCCAGGTTCTCACAATGTGTCTATATTTGGGGATGGGCTTTCAAAGATGTGATTAAGTTAAAATAAGGTCTTTAGAGTGGGCCCTGCTACTGCTACTGCTAAGTCACTTCAGTCATGTTTGACTCTGTGCGGCCCCATAGACGGCAGCCCACCAGGCTCCCCCGTCCCTGGGATTCTCCAGGCAAGAACACTGGAGTGGGTTGCCATTTCCTACTCCAGTATGATTGGTGTCCTTAATGGAAGAGGAAATGTTAACACACAGAGAGACACACCAGGGATGCATGTGCACAGAGGAAAGGCCAGGCAAGGACGCAGGGAGAAGGTGTCTGTCTACAAGCCAAGGACATAGGCCTCAGAGAAAACCAAGCCTGCTGGTACCTTGATCGTGAACTTCCAGCCCCAAGAACTGTGAAAAAGTAAATTTCTGTGTTTAATTCACCAGTCTGTAGTATTTTATTTTGGTCATCCTAGCAGACTAATACAGGTAACAAGGGGAAAAACATTTCATCTGGCTGGAGAAGAAATAAATTCTTCCCGAAATCTTTCAAAAACCTCTAAACAGAGTTGGCTAAAAGAGTTGTGACTTCAGTGCTTGAAAGATTTGCAACCACAGTGCTGGCTGAGGGTTACAGGGGCAGAAGAGGGTTTGAGATAAAAGTGGGAAAAGTCAGAGGTGTGTGTGTGTGTGTGTGTGTGTGTGTGCGCATTTATGCGGCAGTGCATTACAAGAACAAAAGCATGGGCACAGGAGAGCACAGGGTGGTATCTGTGGTGGTATCTGGGGGCAACGAGAGTTTGGGTTTGCAGGCATGAGGAACAGGAATGGGCTGGGGACATGTTGTGGATACGGCTCCAGTGTGTGCCCCCGCATATTCAGGGCTCGATGGAAATAAGGGAGGTGGTAGCCATGGTTCCCCAGAATGTACACGGAGGGAGGATGTGCTGATGGGCTAGCTTAGTAGTGACATTGAGCCTAGAGCCCACATGTGAGATGCAGACAAGAAAAATCACTGGAGCCAGTTAGGAGCATCAGCAAGGAAGGAGCCTGGCACCATCAAAGGGCAGGAGAAACTTACCAGAGCTGGCTCCTTGCAAAGAGAACTTGAGTTTGGGGGTGGCTCCTTAGGAAGGAGCAGAGTGGGGAGATAAACTAATGGAACTAATACCTGCTGGGCAGGTTCTGGGTCCCAAACGCTCTGTAGGCCCTTCATGCCCTCGATCTCAGCTTGTTCTCACAATGACCCAGTGAGAAGGGTGCCCTTACCCCTACTTTGCTGATGAGGAAACATCTCAGAGAGGGGCAGTCACACGCCCAAGTCAGAGACCAGGCTGTACACCCAGATCGTCCTGTCTCGCTCCCCTAGCTCCCCCGACCCCATTCCACTCCCCGCCTCTGCAGTAGTTTCTGTAAGAACAGCTTGCCTGGCCAGTTGAGCCTTCTGCCCAGTTCTGGTTGAGAAGGTTCTGCCCACCCCTGTGTCGTGAACAGGCATCGTTCACCCAATCAGGTCAGTTCAGTTGCTCAATTATGTCCGATTCTTTGCGACCCCA
Source organism: Madoqua kirkii (assembly GCA_006408675.1). Taxonomy (NCBI): domain Eukaryota; kingdom Metazoa; phylum Chordata; class Mammalia; order Artiodactyla; family Bovidae; genus Madoqua; species Madoqua kirkii. The sequence continues at coordinate 3,860 of SJYC01038240.1, forward strand.
TGAATTGCAGCCCGTGAGGCCTTCCCGTCCATCATCAACTCCTGGAGTTCACTCAAACTCATGTCCATCGAGTCGGTGGTGCCATCCAGCCATCACATCCTCTGTCACCCCTTTCTCCTCCTGCCTTCAACCAGAGGAGTTTCTATACCATCTAGATCTCCCTGGGTTCTCAAGGCCATAAGACCAACCATCACAGACTCAGAGGAAGCGTTTTGGTCCCGGGAAGGTCTCAGGAGGCTGAGACCCTCAGGGTTAGGGATAGGGGAGGTGACATGTGTGCTCATCATGTTCTTTGAACTCTAGCAGAGGCTGACCTTTCAAAGCACAACCAATAAGTTGGAGGATAACTCTTTTCAGCCAGGATCTATCTGAACAGAAACAAAGAACAAATTTCATGTGTCCTACAGCCTGGAGCATAGCTCTTTAACCTTCAACTGCAAGAGGCCAGAGGAAACAATTTACTTTATTAGTGCCTACTATGGAAAATCCCATGGACGGAGAAGCCTGGTAGGCTGCAGTCCATGGGGTCGCAAAGAGTTGGACACGACTGAGCAACTTTCCTTTCACTTTTCACTTTCATGCACTGGACAAGGAAATGGCAACCCACTCCAGCGTTCTTGCCTGGAGAATCCCGGGGACGGGGGAGCCTGGTGGACTGCCGTTTATGGGGTCGCACAGAGTCAGACACGACTGAAGCGACTTAGCAGCAGCAACAGCATGCACCTCATGCTTTGGACATACAATTTTGGGGGGTTTTGTTTGTTTTCTGTTTGTTTAAATTGGAAAATATTTGCTTTACAATGTTGTGTTTCTGCTGTGCAACAAAGTGAATCAGTTATACGTACACGTGTATCCCTTCTTCCTCGGATTTCCTTCCATTTAGGTCACCACAGAGCACTGAGTAGCATGCCCTGTGCTCTACAGTAGGTCTTCATTAGTCATTTATTCTTTACATGTGCACGCTCATGTATGTGTGTGTGTGTGTGTGTTAGTTGCTCAATCATGTACAACTCTTTGAGACCCTATGGACTGTAGCCTGCTAGGCTCCTCTGTCCATGGGATTCTCCAGGCAAGAGTACTGGAAAGGATGGCTATGCCCTCCTCCAGGGGATCTTCCCAACCCAAGGGCTGAACCAGCATCTCCTAAGTCTTCTGCACTGGCAGTCTGGTTCTTTACCAGCAGTGCGACCTGGGAAGCCCATTCTATACATGGTAGAGAATATATGTCATGTATATACACGTACACGTATAACTGATTCACTTTGCTGTACAACAGAAACTAGCACAACATTGTAAAAGACCTATCTTCCAATTTAAAAAAAGAATTTAAGAAAGCAGAAAACAAACAAAAATCCATCTCTCCTTCTCCCCTTGGTATCTGTATGTTTGTTTTCTGCATCTGTGTCTCTGTGATCATAATCTTGTAGCTTAGAAGCACTAAGGTCAACTTAGCAGGAGGGAGAGTCTTGTCACGTGGGCCAGCACCACAGCTGACACCCCCAGAGACCCGCTGGGTGGACAGAGCGGCTTCTCCTGGTTTGTCCCCCACGGCCGTGCTGAGAGCATCGTCGGGACAGTTTGCAGTCTAAGCGCCTGGCGAGGGACAGAACATCTGAGCCCTCACGTCATCACTGCCACTGCCAAGCCTCTTGGACGGTTTCTGCTTTTCTGGCAATTTCAAGCCTTCTCCCCAAGGGCTCAGTGGTTGCCTCTCTCCATTCCGTGAGGCTTTTGACTGTGAATTCAGCACAAAATCAAAGGCTGTGGCTTTTCCTCCTTTCCAGGAGTGGCTTTCCTCCTTCCTTTACTAGGAAATTTTCTGTTTCACTGGAGCAGATTTGAGCAATTGGTCTTCCTCTACCATGAAACTTTGTGGGCACAATGATCCTGCTGGGCCAACTCTCTAGATAGCCCTTATTTTCTGAGCTAGCGGTTCACTGGGGGTGGATTCCAGGAAACTGATTAGCGTAGAACCGTGTCTATCAGTCCCTGGTCTCTCAAATCAGTTGGCTCCTCTCCTGCTGGTCTAGATCACAGCCCTATTAACTTTCCAGATACAGCATTTAAACCTCCTCCCCTCTACTCTTCCCTGTCACTCATCTGGAAAGACTGAGGCAGCCTGGAGCAGGCAGGATAGGACAGGCCACTGCAGGAGATGGAAATAAAAGGGAGAAGAGGCCCCCAGGGGCAGGAAAAAGAGGGGATAAAACTAGGACCTTGAAGGCTGAGGGAAGGGGCTAGAAGGTGTCAGATGAACGGATTTGCTGAGAATCTGCTACACATCAGACACTGCCCTGAGCCTTTAAGCTCAACACCACAGGCAGGGTGAACCTTCTAAAATATAACTCATAACCTCACTACTTCTCTGCTTAAAACTCCCTAAGGGCAGTTTTGGAATCCATGGACTAAAGGTCCAAACTGCTGCTTATGCCACTGGGGATGTCCCAGCTCGGGAACCCTGACTAGTTTTTGACCGCCCACCCTTCTTACAGCCTGCAGTTATCCTCCTTTGCACACCGAGACCGATACTGATTCCCCAAAGTTCCTCTCATGACTCTGAGCATCCACACATGCTGTTCCCTTTAGCCAGGAGGCTCTTCCCGGTCTTGTCTCTCAGATAATACCTATTTACTCTTTAAAGTCTCCTCCTCTGAGTGCAGCCTCTCTTCTCCCTCAGGCCGGGACAACCACTCTTGGTCTAGATTCTAACAGGCCCCATCACAAAACCCCATTCCACACACATTCCCCACGTGATAATCATTTTGTCTTCTCTGCCCGGAGGTGAGCTCCTGGAGGGCCAGGTCTGGATCTCTTGTCCCTCCCTGGTGCTGAGCGTGTGGTTTGCCTCCTGTAAATGCGTGTGTGTGGATGAATGCCTGGGTCTACCTGCAACTAGGCTGGCAGGAGAGCCAACTCTGTTCAGACGCAAGCGGTGTCCGAAAGCTCCTGGTAACTAGTTGCTTTTTGGTACCCGTGGAGGTGGCCGGAGCACTTTGATCCATTTGAAGCCGAGGGAGTCACTAGAGGACTTCAGTGAGTGCAGACATGAAGGGACCCACATTTCCAGGAAGCACTGGACAGGAAATGAAGAAATCACTGGACGATTTGGCTTTGGAGCCACTCAAGCCCAGGCAATTGGAAAGACATCAGAACGCGCTAGGCTAATTGTGCGCTCTGTCGCTCAATCACATCTGACTCTTGGTGACCATACCCTGTACCCCGCCAGGCTCCTCAGCCCATGGGTTTCTCCAAGCAAGAATACTGAAGTGAGCTGCCATTTCCTTCTCCAGGAGATCTTTCTGACCCAGGGATTGCACCTGCAATCTCTTGTGTCTCTTGCATTGGCAGGCAGTTTCTTTACCGCTATCACCACCTGGGAAGCCCAGACTAAGCCAGGAATTTATTTATTCTGTCATTCTGTAGCATCAGTAATGGCTACAAAGTGGCTAGCTTGGCCTTCCTCATTTGTACAAGCTCAGGATGCCCCACTCCTCAGCATGTAGACTTTCATTCAATCCCTCAACACATAGCCTATGAAATGCTGTCTCTGCTCCAGGCTGTTTGCTGCTGCTGCTGCCGCTGCTAAGTCGCTTCAGTCATGTACGACTCTGTGTGACCCCATAGACGGCAGCCACCAGGCTCCCCCATCCCTGGGATTCTCCAGGCAAGAACACTGGAGTGGGTTGCCATTTCCTTCTCCAATGCAGGAAAGTGGAAAGTGAAAGTGAAGTCGCTCGGTCGTGTCCCACTCTTAGCGACCCCATGGACTGCAGCCTACCAGGCTCCTCTGTCCATGGGATTTTCTAGGCAAGAGGATTGGAGTGGGTTGCCACTGCCTTCCCCAAGGCGGTTTGCTACTGCCTGGCAATTCAGAGACTCTCTGCAAGGTGTGGTGAGCAGGTGGTCCATTTAGCATGATAAAGGCCGTGGTGGATTTAAATTCAGAGCAGGGCTCCTCACCTGGTCAGGTGTCAAGGTCCCGGCTCCGTTTCTCCATCTTGTGTGTGGGGCCTTGGGATGGTACATCTCTGGGATTATTTGAAATTCAAAGAAAACAGGGGTCTGAAACAGGCCTGGACGGCCCAAGTTAAGGCCTTCTCAGGAGGCAGCCACGTTCCCTCCGTGGAGCTCCAGCCCTTCTCAACAGCCTGGTCCTTTCTCCGTTGGCTGGCCAACCCAGCTGCTGGCCTCTGCCTAGCTTCCTGCAGGAGAGGAACACAGACGGGCCAGGGCTGAGAGGGGCTCTGGCCTTCTGTGGCGGTAGCCTTCCCTATACTGACATCTGGGCTTTGCAAGGTGATCTTGTCCCTGTCTCGTTCCAAACACAGCCGAGGCCTGGCTTATCCCTGGAGAGCCTTGCACGCTTAGCTGCGGTGGGGACCAGTTCTTACTCTGGCACTGTCACCCCCACCCCACCCCAGCCTTCTGCGGTGGGGGCTCATGCTTGCTGTCACTGACCCCTTCAGACCAGGGGCACCATTTGCAGTGGAAAGTCAGCCTTGCCTGGTGGCTGCCCTTGGACCCAGGTAGCGTCTCCTCCCACCCCAGTTCTTCCCCAGACGAAGGATGCAAGAATGGCCTTTCTCCCATCATAACTAACACCGGCTGACACAGCTGGGCTTTTAAAAAATTCTGATGACATTTAGCACTATTTTTTATTGAGGTATAGTTGATTTATAATTATTATTTTCAGGTGTGCAATATAGTGATTCAAAATTTTATAGTTAAACTCCATTTAAATTTGTTATAAAATACTGGCTATTCCCTATAATGTACAATATGCCCTTGTAGTTTGTTTATTTTATACATGGTAGTGTACATTTTAGAGATGGTAGTTTTTTTTAAAACCTTTAATTTTGTATTGGAGTACAAATGGCTACCCACTCCAGTATTCTTGCCTGGAGAATGCCAGGGACTGGGGAGCCTGGTGGGCTGCTGTTTATGGAGTCACACAGAATTGGACACGACTACAGCGACTTAGCAGCAGCAGCAGGAGCACAGCCGATTAACAACGTGTGATCGTTTCAGGTGAACAATGGAGGAACTCAGCCATACATACGCATGTATCCATTCTCCCCCAAACTCCCTTCCCATCCAGGCTGCCACATAACATTGAGCAGAGTTCTGTGTGCTATACAGGAGGTCCTTATTGATAATCCATTTTAAATAATCCAGTGTGTACAAGTCCGTCCCAAACTTCCTGCCTGTCCTTCCCCCATTCTTCCTCCAACCCCAGCACCCATGCTTGTTCTTGAAGTCTGTGAGTTTCTTTCTGTTTTATAAGTAAGCTCACTTGCATCGTTTCTTTTCTCTTCCACATGTAAGGGATGTCGTATGATATTTCTCCTCCTCTGTCTGACTTCCTTCACTCAGTATGACAGTCTCTAGGTCCATCCAAGTTGGTGCAAATGGCATGGTTTCATTGTTTTTAATGACACCAGCTGGACTTTTCAGACAGGGAAACTCCACCCTGACCTTGACTCAGCAGCTCCCTGCTTCACCCGGGGTGTTTTACCTCCTCTTTTTATCATCTAGTCTTCAAAAGCAGGGAGCTGCATTTTTCTCCTTCTCTTGCCTTGCTGCCAAATTGAGTTCAAAAACAGCAAACTTTCAGAGAAGACAATATAAGTCGTGTGAATGGCTAAGGTCAGAAGAGCCAGGAGACCTGACGTCAGAGACTGTGGCAAGATCCTCAGTTTTCCCCATCAGAGAGGTCTGGGACTTGCCTTTATAGTGGTGAGCTGGGGATGAGTCAGGAATATGCACTGGAGCCTGGAGGCTGTTGCCTCTGATATTAGAGAGAAAGTGTGTATTAATCCGAGCTGCCCAGAAACAGAACCAGTAGGAGATAAATAGATGGTGGATAGATAGACAGACAGATAGATAGATTTATTATAAGGAACTGGCTTGTTTGATTATGGAGGCAGACAAATCACAAGGTCTGTAGCGGCCAGCTGGAGACGCAGGAAGGCTGATGGCATAGTCCCACTCTGAAGGCAAGCAGGCCTAAGTCCCAGAAAGAGTTGATGTTTCAGTCTGAATTCAAAAGTGGGAAAAAGCTCATGTCCCAGCTCAGAGTGGGAGTTCCCTCTTACTCAGCATTTTTCTTCTGTTCATGCCTTCGACTGCTTAGATGAGACCCATCCACACTGAGGAGGCGAATCTGCTTTGCTCAGAATGCTGATTCAAATGCTAATCTCATCCAGAAACATCCTCTCTCTCACACACACCTAGGACAATATCTGACCAAATACTGGGACTCACTCATATATCCCAGTTAAATTGACACAAGAAATTAACCATCACTGGGAGAATCTTGCCTTGGACGTCTCTGTGTTGTCCAACCACCTTAGATTTGGTGAGGAAAGTGTAGCAGAGCACAGTTCTGTGTGTTTGTCCCCTGGATTTATCACTTTTTCTTTGCGTGAACTGGGAAACTTTGCATACAGGTTTCTCAAGAGACAGGTAAGGTAGTCTGGTATTCCCATCTCTTTAAGAATTTTCCACAGTTTGTTGTGATCTACATAGTCAAAGGCTTTAGTGTAATCAATGAAGCAGAAGTATATGTTTTTCTGGAATTCTCTTGCTTTTTCTATGACCCAACAGATGTTGGCAATTTGATCTCTGGTTCCTCTGTACAAACCCAGCTTGTAGGTCTGGAAGTTTTCAGTTTACATTCTGCTGAAGCCTTGCTTAAAGGATTTTGAGCATAACGTTGCTAGCATGGGAAATGAGCTCAGTTGTACAGTAGTGTGAACATTCTTTGGCATGGAAACAAGAGCTGGAATCAAGATTGCCAGGAGAAATATCAACAACCTCAGATATGCAGATGATACCACTCTAATGGCGGAAGTGAAGAGAAACTAAAGAGCCTCTGATGAGGGTGAAAGCAGAGAATGAAAGAGCTGGCTTTAAACTCAACATTCAAAAAAAACCAAGATTATGGCACCTGGTCCCATCACTTCATGGCAAATAGAAGGAATAAAAAGTGGAAACAGTGACATATTTTATTTTCTTGGGCTGCAAAATCACTGCGGATGGTAACTAAAGCCATGAAATTAAAGACACTTGCTCCTTGGAAGGAAAGCTATGACAAACCTAGGAGCAGATTAAAGAGCAGAGACCTCACTTTGCCAGCAAAGGTCCATTTGGTCAAAGCTATGGCTTTTCCAGTAGTCGTGTACGGGTATGCGAGTTGGACCAGAAAAACGGCTGTGCACCAAAGAACTGATGCTCTTGAACGTGGTGCTGGAGAAGACTCTTGAGAGTCCCTTGGACTGCAAGGAGATGAAACCAGTCAATTCTAAAGGAAATCAACCCTAAATATTCATTGGAAGGACCGATACTAAGCTGAAGCTCCAATACTTTGACCACTTGATGCCAAGAGCTGACTCATTGGAAAAGATCCTGACGCTGGGAAAGACTGAAGGCAAAAGGAGAAGGGGGCAGCAGAGGATGAGATGGTTGGATGGCATCACTGACTCAATGGACATGATTTTGAGCAAACTCTGGCAGATAGTGGAGGACAAACGAGCCTGGCTTCTTGCAGTCCATGGGGTCGCAAAGGGGCTAACACAGCTTAGCAACTGAACAACAAAACTGGTAAACAGCATACTCACAAAAATTGTGAGCTATTATTATTGTTGTTGTTACAAACCTCTCTTCCTTCCCCTCCCCTCCAGACTGAGCCAACTCAATGCAGAGAAAAGCACATGGGGTTTGGATCCAGGGAGACCAAAGCTGGTTCCCTTTCTTAGCAGCTGCACATCTTGAACAAATTACCTATGTTCTCTGTGCCTCATGTCCCTTGTCTGTAAATGGGGATTATGTGACCTCACTTGATTGCTTCAGGGATTAGAAAAATGTATATCCAGTATGCAGTCCATGTGAGTCACTCAACAATCAATGGTTCCTTCTCTACCTCTGAATGAAAGAGACTATTCCAGTTTCTTTTAGCTTCCCCAGAGAGCACCTAGCAGGTAGTAAGCGCTCACAAAAGAGGGTGAAGGTGATAGCTTGCGTGATGAGAAACATAGCCCTACTCCTCCCCAGAAATGCAGTCTAGAGATTGGATTCAACAGTCGTTAAAGACAGCATCATATCCACGCTGTCTCTGGGAGGCCCATCAGCGCCACAAGCATTTGGCAAGCTCTTGCTGGTGCCAGGTGGAAGCAAGCCTATGGAAGGCAGGACAGACAGCTGGTGGGAGAAGACAGAAGCCATCTCTCAACTCTGGGGCAGCTGGAGGTGGAGAGACAGAATCAATTGCTTTGGGGGAGTGATTCAGAACAAAGTGGAAGATTATTCCCGGCCTGCAAGCCTGGTTGCTTCCTGTCCTTAGAGAAGAAGGGGTCTCAGTCTGGGTGCTTGAGCCATGATTCCAGACACTAGGTCTACAGGGGGGCCTGAGCCATCCCCCTGTGACCAATGACCTTGTTTATGCCAACCTGGCATCTTCTACCTGTGAAGTCCATGCACCTCCATACCTCATCACAGTCCCAAGAGGAAGGCCAGGTAGGGGCAATGACTCCTGTTTTTCAGAAAAGCAAAGGGAGACGGAGAGCAGTGAGGAGATTTGCCCAGAGTTACATGGGGAGGAAGCAGCAGCTCTCCTCACTGTCAGGTCAGTGGGGTTTTTCTCCAGAAAGACAAAACAGGAGTCCTTTCCTAGTGTCCCTGGTGGCAGGCCAGGCAGACAGCACAGCCTCCGAGCTGTGTTTTGGGCTGGCAAGCATCCCCAAATGACTGGAGAGGGAGGATTTCTTCAACGGCAAATTGAATCTAAGTCACCGTGACAGGAGCCGGGCTTCTGACTCCAAGTTAGTCCCAGCTGTCAGGACGTGTGTCTCACCCTCCAGGTCGTTTCTTCCCAGCACTTGTCAGTCACTCTGTGGCAGGGCTCTTTCCCCCCCCGCCCCCTTCTTCCTCTGTATTCTCTGCCCCTTCTCTTCCATCCTTTTCTTGAGAAGACTCTCAAGACTCTTTTCCAACACAACAGTTCAAAAGCATCAATTCTTCGGTGCTCAGCTTTCTTTATAGTTCAACTCTCACATCCATACAAGACCACTGGAAAAACCATAGCCTTGACTAGATGGACCTTTGTTGACAAAGTAATATCTCTGCTTTTTAATATGCTGTCTAGGTTGGTCAGCATATTGCCCATCAAAGTCTCAAAATGGTATAAACTCAGAAAGGCAAAGTTCTTCATTAAAGCCTTCTTGACTCTTACTTAACATACAGTGGTAGGAAAGTGGTTTGATGTGGCTTTCTGGTTCATAGCAAAATAGCACCAACCAAGTAAGGAGGCAGTGGCACACAGAGCCAAACAGGCTAACATCTAATGAAAAGGATATTTTTTTAGTCATGGGGTTTCAAGGTGAATGACTCTTTCCTCTTACGGAGAAGCAGCAGGTCTTGGGCTGATGGCTTTTTCCCATTGTTACATCCCAGTTCTGTCCACACAAAGAACCGTGGTAAGTATGATCATTAGCAGACACCCACATGTGGGGCTAGTGGGTTTAATTACTGGAAGTCATGTGTTCTGGTGGGAAGGAATCAAGCTTCAAAGTCATAAAGATTTGAGTTCAAATCCTGGCTACACTACTCACTGTCTGTACATTTTGGGGCAAGTTTCTTCACTCCATGGCATTGTCTTTCCTTAAGCATAAAATGGAGATAAACTTATCACTTGTTTATATTGACTTAAGACTGGATATTGATCTCAATATATTGAGATAGTATACAAAAAAATGTCCCATCTAAAGATGACATCACTGACTCGATGGACATGAGTTTGAGCAGATTCCAGGAGATAGTGAAAGATAGGGAAGCCTGGCGTGCTGCAGTCCACGGGGTTACAAAGAGTCAGACATGACTTAGCAACTGAACAAAGCCCTGACAGGTTAATTCCCCTCCTCTCCCATACCTGCAACCATAAAGACCTGTTTAATATAAAGGCCATGCATCAGGGGCCCTTGACTTTCTTATACAAAAATCTGAAAGTCAGAGGGAAAAGTCCACATGTAAACAAAATAGTTGTTACAAAACTCAAGCATTAAACCCTCCTCAGAATCTCATTGGTTCCCCTTTAACCCACCTGTCTAACTAGCTTCATTAGTTTTTCAGCTTCTAGCTGACTACAAGTTGAATTACATATGGATTAGTACAAGAAAAAGCTATTATACTCAGGCATAAAATTACTAAGAAAAGGCATTGAGAAAGAGATTAAAAATAAAATCCTAGATATAATACTAGAGAGTGGCAATGCATTTGTTCACTAGGATTGTCAAAACAAAGTACAATCAACTGAGCGTTTTAAGCAACAGAAATGTATTGTTTCAGTTCTGGAGGCCAGAAGTTCAAGATCAAGGTACTAGCAGGGTTGATTCCTTCAGAGGGCTGTGAGGAAAGGATCTGTCCCTTGCCCCTTGTCTAGCTTCTGGTGGTTTATTAGCAATCTTTGGCAATAGAAGCACAATCCTGATCTCTGCCTTTATCTCCACATGGCGTTCTCTCTTTGTTTATGTCTGTCTCCAGATTTCCCCTTTTTTATAAGGACATCACATATTGGATTACAGGCTTTCCCTACTTCAACCTGACCTCATCTTATCTAACTTCAACTGCAATGATTCCCTTTTCCAAAGAATGAAAGAAAAGAAAATGAAGTCTCTCAGTCGTGTCTGACTCTTTGCAACCCCATGGACTGTAGCCTACCATGCTCCTCCCTCCATGGGATTTGCCGGGCAAGAGTACTGGAGTGGGTTGCCATTTCCCTCTCCAGGGGATCTTCCCGACCCAGGGATCAAACCCAGGTCTCCCACATTGTAGGCAGATGCTTTACCACCTGAGCCACCAGGGAAGTATTTCCAAATAAGGTCACATTCTAAAGTGAGGGAGGGGTTGGGACTTCATATGAATTGGGGCGGGGGAGGACAGATTCAACCATAACAGGCAGAAATCAAGAGTTATTTAGTTTAAAGTCAAGCAGCCTCTACTTTCTGAAAGAAATACTTGATTCAGATGGCACTCAGAATATCAATCCCTAAATCATTTCAAACAGATAGTTCTGTTTAACAGCTTTTAGGAACATTTCTATTATAAATGATTAATCTGAAAGAAGCTGGGGACTCATATCTCACTCATGAGAACTCACTGCTCATCAGGCATGTGAGGGCTGCACAGATGTGGGTACAATCTGTGTCTCGGGAGAAGTCCCAACATAAGCAAATGAGAGTCCAGAATGGCACAGCATCAGCCTTGTGGTTTTAACCTCAAGCTTTAGGAGTAGTTAGACCATACATCTAAGACCCCGAGTTTCACCGGGTCTCTGCTGAGTGGTGAACACTTCTAGTCTCCAGGACCAAGCAGGGATGCAGACCAGGGTCCTGTCAGATGCTTGAAGGAGATGTCACAAGGTGGCTGGCTTTCAGGAATCAATCCTCTGTAGGGAGCATGTCAACATCACTGCTATGAATTGTTTACACTGTGCAGCAAGACACGAAACAAACAGTACTTGTTGTCTGGCTCACCTGGCTTGGCATTTACCTACAGATCAGAGGAAGTCAGAAGGAGTGGGCAGAGCCCTCAAGTAACTGGAAAACTTGGGTCCCAGGCTCAGAAATTCCCAGCTTCCTGGCAGAGCGAGCTTGGCAAGTGCCCTAACTTCCCTAAGTACCCAGTTTGGTAATGCACAACATAGCAGGGACTTACACATGGGTGACTGTAAATACCAAATGGGACAATGAGTGTCCAAGTGCCTTGAACTCTTTAAGGAGTGAAACTGATGCACTGTGCAGAGTTGGTGACCTCCAGATTTCTTTGAGGGGCTGCTCTGCCCATTCCCACCCATTCCCAGCTGTTGGAGCTATTGACTGCTAACAGTGCAGATTTGGGTCCTTTTGGTGGATGGCTCTGGTTTCTGGGAGCTGCTTTGTCTAGAAATGCCTGGAATCTATGGCCAAAACTCCCCAGGAGTGACCTGTGGTCAATGAGACTGACTGATGCAGTGTGTAACCACCCAGCCCCCACCCCTGCAGGACAGCCTCTGGGGTGCAGCTTAAACAGCAGAGCTCCCTGTTGGATCCAGCTGAGGCTAGACTCTCCCCAAACCCGCTCTTTGCCCAGCTTCTCCCCCTTCCACATCCCACACTCCTCACTCCCTTTCAGGTTTCTCCTGAGAATACTCTCCCTTTAAATTACCCATACAAGGATCTCCATCTCTAGGAAAGCTGAGCTAAGGCAGGGGGCTGTATAAGCGTGCTTGGTTGATGTTCCCATCTTGCCTTCTTTTCTTTTTCAGGGTCGACATCACCCTGATTTGCCTCCACGATCTTGCACTTACTGTCTTTTCTGCCCTGAATGTTCTTCCTGCAGCTCGTCAGCTGGCTGGCTCCTTCTTATCATTCAGCTGCAAAGTCACCTGCATGGAGATGCCTTCCCAGCTTCCGATGTAAAGTGGCCATTTAAATTCCCCGCATGGCTCTGAGAACACTCTATCTCCTGCGCATCTCTTTGTTTATTATCTCATCCCTCTCCCCGCCCCTCTGGTCTGTGAGCTCTGGTTTTCATCTTGACGACAGCACTTTAGGGCTGAGCCGTCTCTGAGGACCCCTCTCATCCTGGCGTTCCACTTTCTATGTGCAAGGATCAAGTATGAAGCAGTTAACATTCCCAATAAAGACAGCAGACAGATAGCATGATGGTTCCGTGGCTCCCTGATCAGGAGGTCCTGGGCAGACTCCTTCCCCGGGTCTGTTTCATCACCTGTAACCCAGAGGTAGGGGGAAGTGACCCGCTGCTCTCTGTCCTACATTCCCGATGACATTTGCATCTATTGTTTCTTGTACCTGGGGACACACCGTGCCTGCAGAATGGTTTGTGTCAAAGCTTCTTTGTTTTTCTGTGTTCTCTTTAAAGCAGCTGGAGTCAACTGACATGAAGGGGCAAAAATACCTTTTTGTTATTTCCATGTGTACCCCTGACTCTGCTTTATCACCATTAGCCTTGTGTCCCTCAAACCTCCCCTATTCCCATCACAGATGTTGAAAACAAAGCTGTTTCTCTCTGTTATCTGCAGACTCGTGGAATAAAAAAAGTTATATTCCCCATGCTAGGGAACTCGAAAGGAAAAGTGAAAGTTGCTCAGTCATGTCAGACTCTTTGCGACCCCATGGACTATACAGTCCATGGAATTCTCCAGGCCAGAATGTTGAAGTGGGTCGCCTTTCCCTTCTCCAGGGGATCTTCCCAACCTACGGATTGAACCCAGGTCTCCCTCACTGCAGGCAGATTCTTACCCAGCTGAGCCACAAGACAAGCAGTCCATGAGGAAACTCTCCAGTGACTGTAATTACAGCACACCGCATTCGCTCATTCATTCCTGAGTTGCTTCATACGCTTATTCAGCAAATATTTAGCGAGCGCCTATTATCTAAACTCCGAGGACCCAACAATGAATGAAACAGAAGTGCCCACCTCATGGAGCTTGTGTTCTCAAGGTACCTGCTGTCAGAGAGGGTTTTCAGGGTGTTCTCTCAAACTGAAGGGCAAGCAACTAATAATAATTCTCTCCATCCAGAGAGATCCTGGAAGTCTTTCTTGAGGAGAGAACATTTGGTCTGGGTTTTGAAGAATGAAGAGGAGTTTCCCAGTGATGGTAGGGATGGCAGGGCATGTGACTGGGCTGGAAGGCTGGCAGCAGTGAAGGCTGGGGGAGGAGATCGGAGAGGTAGGCAGGCAGGATGGAGTCGTGAAGGCTTTGTGAATCATGCCAAGCAGCTGCTGTTGATCTTGAAGGCCATGGAGAGCCACTGAAGAGGTCGGAGCAAGAGAGAGAGACACGACTCAAGCTACGTGTTAGCAGTCTGGCAGCATGGCCAAGTGCACTCATCCCTACTGCAGCCATAACAAATTGGCACCAACTGGGTTCCTGAAAACAACAGAAATGCAGCCTCCCCCAGCTCTGGAGGCTAGAAGTCCAAGATCATGGTGTTGGCAAGACCAGCTCCTCCTGAAGGGCTTGGAGAGTCTACTCCCCATAGCTTCGAGGAGTCACCAGGAAACTCTGGTGCTCCTGGGTTGCAGTCTCATTGCCACTGCAATAGCTATTGCGATTGCTACTGCCTCTGCCTTCACCACATGCATCTCTCCTGTGCCACGCTCTCTTCACATGGAATTCCCCTCTCTGTGACCCTCCTCCTTGTCTTGGAAGGACACCAGTCATATGGGATTAGGGCTTACTCACCATGACCTCATCTTTGCTAATTTATCTGCAACAACCCTATTTTTAAATGAGGTCACATTCTGAGGCACTGGGGGTTAGGACTTCAGTGTATCTTTTGGTGGGGGTGGGGGGAGGACACAATCCAAACCATAGTGCTGAGCAACCTGCCTAGGAGCACACAGCCAGCATGCGTATGAGCTGTAGAGTGCGGGGGACACACACGCCCCATTTGTAACTACACCCGGGCGTGAAGGGGTAAGGGACTTGTAAGCAGGGATATGGGTTTGAGGTGTTTCCATAGCTCTATATAGTTGGTGGTTTTATTTTATTTTTATTTTTTGGTTTTTTGGTTTTTTTTTTTTCCTGAATTTATTTATTTTTAACTGAAGGATGATTACAATATTGTGTAATTATTGCCAGTGAAGGTCCATCTAGTCAAAGCTATGGTTTTTCCAGTAGTCATGTATGGATGTGAGAGTTGGACTATAAAGAAAGCTGAGCACCGAAGAATAGATGCTTTTGAACTGTGGTGTTGGAGAAGACTCTTTGAGAGTCCCTTGGATTGCAAGGAGACCCAACCAGTTCATCCTAAAGGAGATCACTCCTGGGTGTTCATTGGAAGGACTGATGTTGAAGCTGAAACTCCAGTACTTTGGTCAGCTGATGCGAAGAGATGATTCATTGGAAAAGACTCTGATGCTGGGAAAGATTGAGGGCAGGAGGAGAAGGGGATGACAGAGGCTGAGGTGGTTGGATGGCATCACCACCTCTATGGACATGAGTTTGAGTAAACTCCAGGAGTCGGTGATGGACAGGGAAGCCTGGCGTGCTGCAGTCCATGGGGTCGCAAAGAGTCGGACACAACTGAGCGACTGAACTGAGCTGAACAATATGGTGTGGGTTTCTGCCATGCATCAGCATGGATGTATGTTGCTGTATGGCATAGGTACACATAGGTACACACATGGGCTCTCCCTCTTGAGCTTCCCACCCTCCTCTCACCGCTTCCATCCCACCCCTCTCTGTTGTCACATAGCCCTGGCTGAGTTTCCCGAGGGTACAGCAAGTTCCCACTGGCTATCTATTTTACATATGTTGGTGAGTATGCTTCCATAGTACGCTCTCGATTAGTCCCACTCTCTCCTTCCTACCTCCTCCTTCCTCCCCATCCCCCACCCGTGTCCATAAGTCTGTTCTCTGTGTCTGTGTCTTCACTGTTGCCCCGAAAATAGGTTCATCAGTACCATCTTTCCAGATTCCATATATGAGCGTTACTATATGATACTTGCTTTTCTCTTTCTGACTTACCTCACTCTGTATAATAGGCTCTATGTTCATCCACCTCATTAGCACTGACTCAGATGCTTTCCTTGTCCCATTAGCACTTCACATGTGACTGAAAACCACCAATCGTCAGTAACAAGGAATGGGGGAAATAGCTGGACCACCTTCTGGTCACCCCCGGGGGTTCATGGATGGCTCCTCCCCTCTGATAATGCTTTTGCCACTAGGGGTAACCTGAAGAGCATCTCTACACTTTTAGGTTCTAAACTATGTGCGTGATAGACCCAAGACAGACACGCCCACTCCGATGATGACTCAAGCTGAGGAAAGCCACGCCCACTCGGATGGACGGCACCCAAGGTAGCGCCCGCTCCTTCTGAGCATCGCCCCAGCAAAATCTGTGCAAACTGCAGCCCTGTGGCCGAAGTGAAGATTCTCCGCTGACTAGAGTGGGGGCAGCTCAGAGCCTTGGGGGCACTACATCTCCAGGGGGCCCAGAGATCTGGGTTCCCAGCCACCTCACGTCGGTCACTTTCTAATCCTATTGGATCCTCTGTGAACGGAGATGTTGCTGCTGTGGCTGGTCTCTGGCAAGCAGGTGTGCAGATGCCATCAGAAACCATAGCTCCTTCTCATTAGGAGGATCAGCCCAGCCTCGAACCTTCTGGAGAGGTTTCCCCGGCACCCCGAGATGAAGGAAATCATGTGGGTCCTGTCAGTCAGATTCAGCAGGTCCAGATGGCCCTCACAGACAAGCACCTCTGTAGGGCTGCTTGTAGGGAGGGAATGAGACATCAGATACGTGACAGTGTTCTGTGAACCCCAGAGCACCCAGCGCGATGTTTGCACTCACTGTGATTGGAAAAAGCGCTGAGATGACCCCCCTCCAGGAGGGTGCCCGCTGGGCAGGCTGAGTGCCCAGGTCCGGCGCCTGGAAGTGACAGTCTTCCTACTTTGTTGCATCCATGTGCAATCTGGGCACTGGGAAAGAATATTAAATTGGCTGCAGAGTGGATGGCTTTTAAGAGGATTTTTCTTCTTCCTCCCACCTTTTTCATTCGTGGGTGCTGCTGTGGCAATGAAGTTGCAACTTGCAAACTGCTGTATCAGGAGATAGCCTCTGGCGAGTTGATGGTGCTGGCTTAGCTGAGAGCTCCTTTTACCTGTGAGGGGAGGGCTGGTTCAGAGCACAGATACTCTGGTGCCCCAGGGGCTCTGTTATGAGAAGCCACCTCTCTCAGCACCTTCCATGGCCAGAGGTCTGCACTGACACTTCTGCACTTCTGCCACTCTGGCCTTTTGAAGGGAAGGATTTTAGAACAGCCTTCTCTTTGGGGACCTACCTAGGTCATTCCCCTACTATTCCCCTGGGCATGCCCCCGTAGCCCATGCTCAGCCATTTGGCTGGACAGTCTTTCCCCAGATCCAACAACCCTGTGAGACAAACAGGGCAAAATTAGCCCTCTCCTCCATCCCCCATTCAAGGAGGAAGAAACTAAGGGTCCATCTGGGGGAAACTTCAGTTCCAAGGCAAGATCTTACTGATAGAAACTGAAGGGTTATTTCTAGTATCGTGCCACTACAAAAAAAAGTGCGCAATCATAATTCTTCTATAAATTCTATATTTTGTGTCATACTTAAATAGATTTCCCCCCCTCTGACGTTATTTTGAAAGTTCCAATATATTATTCTAGTGTGTTTATGATATTATTTTTTAAAATGCAAATCTTAGAAAATTTTACTTTGTTAGGAATGTGGTTTTTCCTCCAAATGATCTTTTGGAAGCCTTACACTGTTTATTGAAAAGTTCATTTTACACCACTGTTTTAAAATGCAACCTTTATTGTATTCTAAATCCCGGTATGTCTTTTGACCTCTTTTTTCACATTCATCAGCTTTCTATTCATGTACCTGTACCATATCCTTCTAATGATCAATACAACTTTATTTTTTTTTAACATGTTTGCCTTTTTTCTCTTTCTTTCCTATTTTCTAAATTGTGAAAGTATGATAACACATTTACAGGGGACTTGGAAAATGCAGAACAAAGTTACATATAGTTCCACTATATATTACAATTCTTTTTTAAGTAGATAAATTAAGCTCTTTAGTTGGAGTTTCAATATCAAATTCTCAGAAATAGAATGAATATACAGAATAGGAAAAGAAATGCGTCAAGGCTGTATATTGTCACGCTGCTTCTTTAACTTCTATGCAGAGTACATCATGAGAAACGCTGGGCTGGAAGAAGCTCAAGCTGGAATCAAGATTGCCGGGAGAAATATTAGTAACCTCAGATAGGGAGATGACACCACCCTTATGACAGAAAGTGAAGAGGAACTCAAAAGCCTCTTGATGAAAGTGAAAGAGGAGAGTGAAAAAATTGGCTTAAAGCTCAACATTCAGAAAACGAAGATCATGGCATCTGGTCCCATCACTTCATGGGGAATAGATGGGGAAAGAGTGGAAACAGTGTCAGACTTTATTTTGGGGGGCTCCAAAATCACTGCAGATGGTGATTGCAGCCATGAAATTAAAAGACGCTTACTCCTTAGAAGGAAAGTTATGACCAACCTAGATAGCACATTCAAAACCAGAGACATTACTTTGCCAACAAAGGTCCATCTAGTCAAGGCTATGGTTTTTCCTGTGGTCATGTATGGATGTGAGAGTTGGACTGTGAAGAAGGCTGAGTGCTGAAGAATTGATGCTTTTGAACTGTGGTGTTGGAGAAGACTCTCGAGAGTCCCTTGGACTGCAGTGAGATCCAACCAGTCCATTCTGAAGGAGATCAGCCCTGGGTGTTCTTGGAAAGGAATGATGCTAAAGCTGAAACTCCAGTACTTTGGCCACCTCATGCAAAGAGTTGACTCATTGGAAAAGACTCTGATGCTGGGAGGGATTGGGGGCAAGGAGGAGAAGGGGATGACAGAGGATGAGATAGCTGGATGGCATCACCGACTCAATGGGCGTGAGTCTGAGTGAACTCCAGGAGTCAGTGATGGACAGGGAGGCCTGGCGTGCTGCAATTCATGGGGTCGCAAACAGTCGGACACGACTGAGCGACTGAACTAAACTGAGAAGGATATAGTAGACCTGAGAAGCACCATGAACCATTTCAACATAATTAAGATTTATACAATTTTCCCACAACTGTAGGATACAAAGTCTACTCAGGTTCCCATAGACTATAAACTAGGAGACACTGGAACATATCCAGGGACATAAAACCAGGTACAAAAATTTCATAAGTGACCCATCCAACTTTAAATTGACACAATGAATACAGACAGTGAATAAATGCATATACTTATTGGATAACTAGGACAATTAGATAGGATTGTATCTTTGGCTTTCAAGGCACTGGTGTGCTAAATGTATGCATTTCAGATACAGCATAAGTTTGGTGGCTATGTCATATAATTTCATTTTTTTAAGTATCTCAAAAAATGCATAAACATTTCCCAGACTCCATTATCCTCTGAAATGCCCTGCTGGAGGATGGCATGATGAGAGAAGGGAAAACACGAGGGGCTGATGCGTGAGAAGCAGCCCCTAAATACAAACCCAACTACTGCTGGGCTCCAACCATCATCCCGAATGCTGGGACTTGATGTTCTTCACTGGTCCACCCTTGGCACTAAGAACTGCCACATAGGAGCTGCTCAATACATTCGTGTTGCTGAATATGATTCCTCTGGAGAAGAAGTAAATCAGGGATAAGGGATTAGGCAAGGGGCCCCCTGCCCAGCATCTCCACTAAGGGGGAAATTCCTGGCAGAAGCTTGTCCTTTTCTGAGGCAATGAGAGACATGGTCCTGGCCCTTCTTACTTCCTCCTGACCTGGGGATTAAAGACAAGAGCCTGGTGGTAAGTCCCAGTGAATTATGGGCAATTTTCTAGAATGTATACAGGGAAAGTTAAAACTAGGAAGTTATGAGACTCCCCTAGGTTAAGGGGAGTCTTCACTCAGTGCTTAAGACTCTGCCTTTCAATGCAGGGGTGTGGGTTCGATCCCTGGTTAGGGAGCTAAGATTCACATGCCTCTCAAACAAAAACAAAAATATAAAACAGAAGCAATATTGCAACAAGCTCAATAAACCTTTAAAAAGAAGAATACAAGGGATGGAAAGATGACAATTAAAAAAAAAGAAACTAGGATGGGGGCTTCTCCTGGGGCTCAGTGGTAAAAAATCCACCTGCCAATGCAGGAGACACAGGTTCGATCCCTGATCCAGGATGATCCCACGTGCCGCAGAATAACTAAGCCTGGATGTGGCCCCACAACTACTGAGCCTGTGTGCTAGAGCCCGGGGGCCACAACTGCTGAAGCCCGCAGGCCCTGGAGCCCGTGCTGCACAAGAGAAGCCACTGCAATGAGAAGGCTGCGCACCGCAGCTGGAGAGGAGCCCCCACCTGCCGCAGCTAGAGAAAAGCCCATGAGGCAGCAAAGACCCAGCACAGCCAAAAATGAAAATACATTCAAAGAACTAGGATGAATTATCCATTTCATATTTAGCATTGTGCATCTGTTAATCTCAAGCTCCTAATTTATCTGCCCCTCCCCCCCGACCCCTGGTCCTTTTCCCTTTGGTAACCATAAGTTTATTTTCTCTATCAGGGAGAAAAAATAGAATAGATAAATATATATGTGTAACTGAATCACTTTGCTGTATACCTGGAACTAACAACATTGTAAACCAACTATATTTTAATTAAAAAAAAAAACCTAGGATGCGAACTAGTCTGAATATGTGGCTTGCTAATGATCTTACCTGGGACAGGTAAAGCTTGGAGGTTACAGGGTTTTGGGAAGTGGTGTGCAATTCTGTGGGGAAGCACAGGCTCCGGATTCAGAGATATCTGAGTCTGAAGTCACTTTTGGCCATTTACTAGCTACCTCTGTCTCTTAACCTCTCTGAATCTGCTCTTTTGGGGGGAAAAAAGTAGTATCAGTTCAATCTGCCTTCCCAGGTTATGGTGAAATGAAATAATCTCCTGCTTGTAAAGTTTACCTACTTCACAGTCACTCAATAAATGCTTGTTCCATAATTTAATAAAGAGACAAGAAAGCTTTATCATTCAGGGACTGATTAGAAAAAGCACATGTTTGGAGTTGGATTGACCTAAATTTATATCATATCTGCCATTTTATTTATGGTTTCCATCAGGATGAATTGAATGATGTCCAACTAGATTGGGAAAAAAATAAAGAAAATTGATTATGTGACAAAACAGGATGTCTAGAGGGCAGACAGGCCTCGGCAGTGGTTGGTTTAACAGCCCAGCCATGGCACTGGAGACCCAGTCTCTTTCATCTCTCTGCCGAATGCTGGCTCCACCCTAAGGGGTGTCCCTCGTGCTGGTCAGATGGCTGCCAGCAGAAACCGGGGCCATCAGCACTGGCATCCAGGCAACAACATCAGCTCAGGAGAATCTCACACAAGCAGCAAGCCCATTGGGATCCAATGGCATTGCCCTTGAATGCTGCGCGTTGCTTGGTTTAGGGATGATGGGACTGAGTCCTGGATCCAGGGATGTGGCCACCTTCTCCCGAAGCACATGGGGCCAGAGGGTTACCTGGGTAAAACTGTGGTTCTGTTAAAAATGACAGAGATGGAAATGAGTGCTGAGTGGAGGCCCTAAAGTTTAACCAACTGTCACTGAAAGCAGCTTTAACTTCCCCGAGACTGTTTCCTCATTTGTTAAAAAAAAAAAAAAGAGAATCAATCCTACAAATCCTCCCGGAGTTTCTGCAACGTCGACATGAGATTGTAGACATAAAGTGCTTTGCTCTAAGCCTAGGATGTAGAAAGTGGTGAATTTTTTTTAAAAAAGATATTTTATTATTATTTCGGATACTAAATTCTAGTTCCCAGGGCACTTGCAGTTCTTAATTTTCCACATGGGGAAATCAAGGTTCAGAGAGACTGAGTAACTGTCCATAGGCTGCACAGCTCGTAGGCTGCAGCTGCTGCAAGATTCTTAGACCCCTGGCTCTCGGTGCCATGATCCATGGCCTCCAGCCCCTTCTCCTTTCAAGAGCCCCCGGGTGCAGTGTGATGCCAACAAAGGGTAGGGAGGGCTGCTGAAGGGGGCAGGGAGGCGACAAGGAGGCCATTTCCAATTGTGCTCCCACAGAGGGTCCAGCAAGGCAGAGGCAGGGACAGCCTGACTCAGCAGCTCCAAGCAGCCTGGCCCCTGGAGTCCCAGGCTACCCTGCTTACTCAGCTGGGCTGCCCACCTCTTCTAACGTTCGCCCGAGGAAGAAAACTACAACACAAGCCTCTCACTGCTGCCTCTGTGCTCTGCTCAGGAAGTGGCCCTGGGGGAACAAATGCCAATAAGCCACCTTTGGAAAATGCGCGCTGGCGATGGGGAGGAGGGCGGAGGAGAGGCCGCTGCACCTTGGGAGGACAAGCTGACACGAGGCTTCCTCTAGCAGTGAGAGCACCAGCCAGACACTCCTGAGAGAGGAAGTTGAGCTCATCTAATTAAAGATTCCCTTCCAAGGGCTGGCTTCCTGTTTCAGGCCAAGACTGCAATTTCAGAGACTTGACCCCTTCTTATACCGAAACTCTTTCCATTATCCTTCATCATCTTAGCTGAGATGTGCCACTTACCAACACTAAGGTGTGCAGGATACAGGAAGAACATGGGAAGTCAAGTCTCAGACTTGGGGTCAAATCTACTACTTCCTAGCTGTGTGAATGTGGGCAAGTGACTTAACCAACCTCAGTTGGTGAAGCCAACCAAGCCTCAGTTTCTTCATCTCTCCCGTGAACACAGTCAGTCTATCATTTCAGACATTGCTCTGGATCACTTTGTGTCATGCACCCCCCACCCCACCGCAAATTCATTTTTTTGGAAGCCTTAACCTTTAATATGATGGTACTTGGAGATGAGACCTTTGGGAGGTAATTAGGTTAAGATGAGGTCATGACGGAGGCATCCTCGTGATGGGATTAGTGCCCTTATTAGAAGAAATACCAGACACATCGCCTTTTCATTTTCTCTCTTCCTCCCTCCCCATTCCACAAGCCCACAGTGAAAAGGAGGCTCTCTGCAAACCAAGAAAAGAGCCTGTAATAGAACTTGATCAGCTGCTGCCTAATCACAGAATTTCAGCCTCCAGAACTACAAGAAAATAAATGTCAGCTTTTTGAACACTCAGTCTGTGCTGATTGTTTGGGCAGCCCTAACAGACCGACAGGTGCATGAGTTGTATAATGTGGTCCCTGGCACTTAGTAAGTTTTCATTAAATGGCAGATTTTTTTAAAGGAAGTTCAGTATTCTATCTTACAATTCATATGTGTGTTAGGGATGAGGAAAAACTATTATCAACTCAACAGGTATTTACTAAATGCCCCTTATGGGCCTAGAAGTATATAGTCATTGGTACACTGTGAGCAAACAGGTGTGGACCCTAACCTCATGGACCTTTCAGTCACATGGAGGAGACAGACATTATTGAAATAAACACCAAGATGTGTATTTTACTAGACAGATATGTATATAGCACTTGCTGTGAGCCAGGCATCTTTCTAAGTGTTTTCCTGATGTTAACTATCAAGTACTATCAATTCCCCTACTTTACAACTGGGCAAGTGAGGCACAAACAGATTAAGTAACTTGCCTGAGGTCACCTGAATCAGCTAGCTATAGCTATACAATAAACCATCCCAGAATTTAAAGGCTTCTGTTCAGTTCAGTTGCTCAGTCATGTCTGACTCTTTGCGACCCCATGAATCACAGCAAGCCAAGCCTCCCTGTCCATCACCAACTCCCGGAGTCTACCCAAACCCATGTCCATCAAGTCGATGATGCCATCCAACCATCTTCTGTAATAGAACTTGATCATGCTGCTGCCTAATCACAGAATTTCAGCCTCCAGAACTACAAGAAAATAAATGTCAGCTTTTTGAACACTCAGTCTGTGCTGATTGTTTGGGCAGCCCTAACAGACCGACAGGTGCATGAGTTGTATAATGTGGTCCCTGGCACTTAGTAAGTTTTCATTAAATGGCAGATTTTTTTAAAGGAAGTTCAGTATTCTATCTTACAATTCATATGTGTGTTAGGGATGAGGAAAAACTATTATCAACTCAACAGGTATTTACTAAATGCCCCTTATGGGCCTAGAAGTATATAGTCATTGGTACACTGTGAGCAAACAGGTGTGGACCCTAACCTCATGGACCTTTCAGTCACATGGAGGAGACAGACATTATTGAAATAAACACCAAGATGTGTATTTTACTAGACAGATATGTATATAGCACTTGCTGTGAGCCAGGCATCTTTCTAAGTGTTTTCCTGATGTTAACTATCAAGTACTATCAATTCCCCTACTTTACAACTGGGCAAGTGAGGCACAAACAGATTAAGTAACTTGCCTGAGGTCACCTGAATCAGCTAGCTATAGCTATACAATAAACCATCCCAGAATTTAAAGGCTTCTGTTCAGTTCAGTTGCTCAGTCATGTCTGACTCTTTGCGACCCCATGAATCACAGCAAGCCAAGCCTCCCTGTCCATCACCAACTCCCGGAGTCTACCCAAACCCATGTCCATCAAGTCGATGATGCCATCCAACCATCTCATCCTCTGTTGTCCTCTTCTCCTCCTGCCCTCAATCCTTCCCAGCATCAGGGTCTTTTCCAATAAGTCAGCTCTTCACATCAGGTGGCCCAAGTATTGGAGTTTCAGCTTCAACATGGTATTGCAATGAATACCCAGGACTGATCTCCTTTAGGATGGACTGGTTGGATTTCCTTGCAGTCCAAGAGACTCTTAAGAGTCTTCTCCAACACCACAGTTGAAAAGCACCAGTTCTAAAAAAAAAAAAGAAAGAAAGAAAGAAAGAAAGAAAAGCATCAATTCTTCGGTGCTAAGCTTTCTTTATAGTCCAATTCTCACATCCATACATGACCACTGGAAAATCCATAGCCTTGACTAGATGAAACTTTGTTGGCAAAGTAACATTTCTGCTTTTTAATATGCTGTCTAGGTTGGTTATAACTTTCCTTCCAAGGAGTAAGCATCTTTTAATTTCATCCCTGCAATCACCACGATAACCTAAAATTTTAGTGTTTCTCATGAGTTGACAGCTGAATGTTGGCTCTGACCTAATCTGGGTTCAACTAGGTGGTTCTGCCATTGTCATCTTTGTGCGCAAGGCCACCCATAGCTAGCTGAATCTTGGCTCTGTTCTATGTCTCTCTCCTCTTCTGTGACCAGCAAGCCAGCCCAGGCACATACTTAGAGCCGTGCAGAAGTGAAGGAAGCAAGCCACAGGTGGGTGACAATTGATGGGCCCGTGTTTCCAGGGGTGGATTCTTCCAAAGCTACAGCAAGAGGGCCGCTGCCCCCGTCCCAGCTCTGTGGCTCCTGCCTAGGTTCAGGGAGGCAGTGGCTGATTTTCCCTTCCGGTCCCACTGGAGGAGGGGATCCTGAGAGCTGAGCTCTCCTGCACTCAGTTTCAGACACTTGACCTGGGGACCCAGCACCTCTCCAACCAGGGACACCTGGGCCTCACAGTCATCTGGTCTTTGCAAATTCACAGGGAAGACAGCCAGGCCAGACCCCCTTGTCACTGGTGAGGAAGCAGTAAGAAAATCCAGGCAACTGCTTGGGCAGAGATCCCACGAAAGTCATCCGTCCACCCACACAGCCCGCGAGTCATCCCACCGTTATTATTGAACACCTCCTGCATGAGGCCAGATGTGGATACACATGTGCAAAGGGCTCTGTTCCCTGTCCCAGGAGCTCTTGATCAGCAGCATCACCCAAGCATTCATTCAGTCATTCATCAAACAAGCACGCCTGGCCTGTCTCCTCCATGCTGCGGACTGAAGTCTCCAAGGTCACACGAGTCAGGGATCAGAGCAGACTATGGTGTCACACAAGCCGGGTTATGGCTCAGTTCAGCCGCACAGTGCCCGACTTCACACTGGTAAAATGAGGACAGTAACACTGCCTGCTGCAGGAGACCTGGAGGTGGGGCTTGTTGCCCCAGCTCCTCATTCTGCCCCTCCCCCTCCATGAGCCCAGCCCCGGGAGTGGAGTTTGCACACAGAGTATGGAGTCAGATGCCTTTGTAAGGCACAGGGCTTCTTGGCAAATACGGAAAGAAAGTGGTTCAGTTCCCAGGTCAAAGAGTAAATCTTTCCTGTGAGTTGAAGACAGTAGAAGTTTCAGAATGGCCTCCTATGCTTAAGTGCTTGGTGGCTGGAGGAAATTTGGGGACCAAGATAGCAGAGGCTTGACTTTCAGCCCCTGGAACCGGCAAGCAGGTGTTCTAGTCCAAGCAGACTGTGTGGCCTTGGACAAACTACTTAACCCCTCTGAGCTTCAGCTTTTCATCACCAAAAGGAAGACGGCTATATGGGCTTCCTTGTGTAGCTGGGAAGACAAAAACTGAAGAGATGCTGTATGGGGTGTTCCCTTGCCCTGTGCCTCCCCAAAACAGTTGCTCAGGAGTTCCTCCCGTCTTCTCTCTCCAGAGATGAAGCCAAACCCGCTGACTCTGCCCTGATTCCTTCTGCCTTTCCCAGGCCACTTCACTCCTCCTACCATGCCCCAGTTCTGACCCTGCTCTTTCTGCTCCAGACCCATTCCCTCCCTTTCAGACGCTGGCTCCTGGCTGGGGCCCCTCATCTTGTAAATGTTGTAATGAAAGCCCTAATGTCCCTGCTGGCTCCCTGGAGAGGGAACATTCGCTAAATAAGAAAATGTGCATTAAGGCTGGGCTGGAGCTCTCATCACTCACTGGCACCATCTGCATTTAGCAAATGGGCCCGAGCTCCACTCACAGCCTTAATCAGAGACTGGGGAGGAAACAAAGCAAACAGGGTCTTTGGGCAGCCGCCTCAGAGGAATTTAGCCCAAGGAGTGTTTATTAAAGAGCATCTTCAGGTTCCACTCCCACAAGAGGGAGGGAAAGGAAGGGAAAGGGGAAAGAAGCAGAGAGTGAAGGAGAGATGCAGTGAGGGTCCTCTGAGCACCCGTGCCCCTGAACTCGGTGCTGGCTGCAGCTGAAGCAGCCCTGGGGGTTTGCTAGGGGCAGGCTGTCCACCAACAGCACATCAGTATTTGGGCAGCAAGTCCCTCCCTGAAGAGGGCTCTGGGTGTTGCATCTCCCAGCCTGTGATCCCTCTGCCCACAGCAATAACAGTCATCAGTTTTTGTACACAGATCACATAACATCTTGGGGTGAAGTAACTGCTCTGGACGGTTCAGGGCTACTCGGAGAAACTGGGTAAGACCTGTCACTATGTCTGCATGATCAAATGGACTGTCCAATATGGTCGTTTCTGGAACAAGCTGGAGACAGATTCTGGTTCTACTCCCAGAATGAACATAACCTGGGCGAGCTGAGGTGTTTCTCTCCAAAGCTTTGCTTACCCAAGGGAAGTGGGGGAAGGGCTGTATCCGCGGAGGTCCTCTCAAAATGTTCTTACGTGGGGTCTCTTCTCGGGGTGGCTTTCCCTTGCAGATGGCAACTCCGGGCTTAAACACTCTACTTTTCGAGAGAGGGTCACTTTCCCAGTAATCCACACGCCTGTTAAGTTTCATTGGCTCTGATTGGTCTGGCCTGGGTCATGTGCTCATCCCTGAACCAATCACTATGGCCCAGGCAGCTTGCCCTGCTCTGATTGGCCAGCCAGGCAAGGCCCTAGGTCCACAGGTTGAGTGGAGGATAATGGATGGAGGCAGATTCAGAGTTATATCGCGGTTAAAAGCGAGGAGTGGTGGCTCCCGAGGATATGTCCCGGCAAGGACATACACAAAAAAAGGAGATGGTTGCTGAGCAGGCAGATACAAAGGGGAGTGACTGAGTGATTGAACTTTTGCCCCCAGAGGCGGCCTCAGAACTAGGAACGCTCCCACATCCCGTTACGACCCAGGTGGAACTTCAGGGCTAGACTCAGGCCCTGCCTCGCCACCCTGACTCTGGTTTCTGTCATCCTCACAAGCACCAGTGTTCACCCTGGGTTTCTGGGAGTTCATGTTCTCTCCCGTGAACCCCCAGATTTGGGGGTTCCAGCTCAACATTTCTGCTGTGTCTGCTAGCTTTGGGTGAGGGAATAGGTCACTGATTCTGTGGACTGGAGCCACGCTGAAGTGCTGGTTTTCACCCACCAGCACAGGCATCCCATGAGCCTGTCCAATCGGACATTGCGATTAAGGGAACCCGATCACGCAGTCAGCAGCAAGGCCATGTCCCGCGCTCAAGCAAGTGTGCGCGCCTTCTGAGCCTCAGTTGCTTTGAAAATGAAAGTGAAGTCACGTCCGACTCTTTGCAACCCCATGGACAGTAACCTATCAGGCTTCTCTGTCCGTGGATTTTCCAGGCAAGAGTACTGGAGTGGGTTGCCATTTCTTTCTCCAGGGAATCTCCCTGACCCAGGAATCAAACCTGGGCCTCCTGCATTGCGGGCAGATGCTTTACCCTCTGAGCCACCAGGGTTTCTTTAGCTGAAACTTTAAATAAGTGGGCGTACGTTCCATCAGCTCGAAGATTCTCTGAATAAATGAATCTTCTGGCCTGGCGGGGTGTGGGGTGAGGGTAGTGGGGAGATCACTTTTAATGCCTGCTATGTATCAGGGACTGAGGGTATTACTTTTACATATACTATCACATGCTTTTCAAGGTGGCCCTGGGAGAAATGCATTTTTACCTCTCATTTTGCAGCTAAGGAAACTGAGACTTAGCAAGTCTAAGCAACCTGACAAAAGTTTTAGAACCAGCCTTAAACGTGCTGTGTCAGGGTCCAGACAAGTGAGCACACGTCCACTGGGAGATGGGACTCTGTTAACTCTTTCCCCAAAACATCTTTCTTCAGCCCCTGAGTCTCTTCCCATTAAAGAGCGCTCTGGAAGGAGCTGCTAAGTGGAAGGGATTTATTCCTCCTACCCTCACAAACTGGCCCCTGTCCCTCTCTAGTGACAAGCCCATTCTCGGTTTTTTCCATTTTCCTCCTTGAAAGCAGTTTTGTTGTGTATGTTCTCTTAAACTCATTCTCCTGTTCTCTAGCTCTTTTCACAGGGGCACTAATCCAGTTCTTGGGTGTTAATAGCAGAAAAACAGTCAATGTGAGTGATGAGAGGAGCTTAAAAAAATCAGGTAATGCTGGTCTCTCCTTTTACTGTCTGTACCTGATAGCCAAGTGCTGGAAGGAGAGAGCATTCATTGTCACCCAGCAGGCAGGGGGTGAATGTTCATTGACTGTTGACCGTGGACTGGATCCATGGTGCTTCCAATAGCTCTCCTCACTCAGTTCAACATGCTGCTGCTGCTAAGCTGCTTCAGTCATGTCCGACTCTGTGCAACCCCACAGACAGCAGCCCACCAGGCTCCTCTGTCCCTGGGATTCTCCAGGCAAGAATACTGGAGTGGGTTGCCATTTCCCTCTCCTCAGTTCAACATATTGGAATATGCTGAACTGTAAATGACTGGACCAGGGTGGACACAATTGGGATGGCAGAACAGGGATGGCGAGAGGTCTTCAGGCTCCTAGCATATATTCTTACATCAGAGATTGGCCAAGAACCAGAATCAGAATCTTCACTCCAACCCTGACATCTTGGCATTTTAGCACAAGATAGTAAAAGACTGAAGAAATACAGCCACAGGCTCCTGACTCAGAGAGGTGAAAGTCAACCCCAAGAAGATTAGTCTTTTCAGCAATCACAGTAATGTTCATTCAAGAACATTACTATTTGGTCAAAGTTCTGTCTGTTAGAAGGTCAGTCGGTTTACCTCCCACAGCCAACTTACCCTTCTGATGTAACTGGTTTTGTTCATTTCTTTTGTAAAAGAAAACATGTGACTCTGACCCCACTGCAGCTGACTGGACCAATCACAGAAATGACTAAAGGGTGATTTGTCAGGAATACTCCAATAAAAATTTCAAAAATACAAGAATGGCTCACTTGTGATCTGGGCTGAGCCAACTAGACCCTCATAAGAGGAACTAAGTTGCAGAGATCAAAAGTGGGGGCCATTCAACCAGAAGGTTTGGGGTATTCTAGCTGGGTTGGCATCTTGTCCAGCTGGATGTGCTGGGGCAGTGATCATGAGTAACAGAGGAGCAGAGAAATAGGCTGAGAGAGAAGCCTAGCTGGGGCCACCACGAGCAAGAAAGCTGGAGGAAGCCAGAGACCCACTGCGCTTGTCCCATAAAATGGAAGGTGCTGAGTACACTCTGGCTTGTTATTGTGGCTGGTTGACTGCTTTTTATTGTAGCCAAGTAGATTCTGCTTGGAACAACCTACGCCGCAGGAGGCCGAGCCAGGCAATAGCAAAGACTCTCTCCTTGACCAAACATTAGCTGGGCTGCTCTGAGTCCTCTTCTCAACTTGGCCTTGATCTGAGGTCCTGTGTCTGTTCTTGCCGAGTCCGGTTTTTAGTAGAATCCTGCTGAGTCAGTTTCGAGTCTCCTATCGTTGGTAACTGATTACTCTGACCTACTATCAGCAAGAATCTTGTTAAGCTGGTTTAGTAACGCTCCCCTGGGACTTCCCTGGCAGTCCAGTGGTTAAAACTCCACACTTCCAGTGCAGGGGGTGTGGGTTCGGTTCCTAGTTGGGGAACTAAGATTCTGCTTGCTGTGGAGTGTGGCCAAAAAGGAAAAAAGAATCTCCCTACCCTTGATGTTTCCTTTTGATATTTTTGTACCCCCGATCCCAGCACTCTGCTCATTGGCTGTGAATCTCCCCTTGTCTTGCTGTATTTGGAGTTGACCCTGATCTCTCTCTCCTATGGTAATAGTTCAAAGAAAGTCTTCCTCACCATTTAACAAGTGTCGGAATAATTTTTTCTTTAACAGTAATAGTTGAGAGGTGAAGTCATTCCCTTGTTATAGTCAATTACCAAATTGTCTTAAATGAACTGTTTATGTGTCTATTTCCTCAACATTACCTATGACATTATAAGGCAAAGATATTTTGCAAAGTAAAATGGCATATTTATTTTAGTATTTATGTACTTCTTGACCATTTAGCTTGTGTAAAACTGTACTATCATTTTGAATAATTTCCTATCTTTTACAGAATAGCATTTTTATTTCACAATAGTTTGGTGTTTTCCAGTCGCTAAGTCACGTCTGCCTCTTTGAGACCCCGTGGACTGCAGCATGTCAGGCTCATCTGACCTCCACTGTTTCTTGGTTTGCTCAAATTCATGTCCATTGAGTTGCTAATGCTATCTAACTATCTCATCCTCTGTCACCCTTTTCTCCTTTGCCTTCAGTCTTTCCCAGCATCAGGGTCTTTTCTAATGAGTCAGTTCTTCGCATCAGGTGGCCGTAGTACTGGAGTTTCAGCTTCAGCATCAGTCCTTCCGATGAATATTCAGGGTTAATTTCCCCTAGGATGGACTGGTTTGATCTCCTTGTTGTCCAAGGGACTCTCAAGAGTCTTCTCCAGCACCACAGTTTGAAAGCATCAGTTCTTCGGTGCTCAGCCTTCTTTCTGCTCCAACTCCCATGTACTCATCCATACATGACCCCTGGAAAAACCATAGCTTTGACTAGATGGACCTTTGTCGGCAAAGTGATGTCTCTGCTTTTTAATATGCTGTCTAGGTTTGTCATAAGTTTCCTTTCAAGGAGCAAGCATCTTTTAATTTCATGGCTGCAGTCACCGTCCACAGTGATTTTAGAGCCCAAGAGAATACAATCTGTCACTGCTTCCACTTTTCGCCCATCTATTTGCCATGAACTGATGGGACCAGATGCCATGATCTTAGCTTTTTTAATGTTGAATTTCAAGCCAGTTTTTTCACTCTCCTCTTATAATAGTTTTAGACTTACCAAAAAGTTACAATAACACAGATTCCCTTCTTATTAGATTGATGATATACTTGTCATACATAATTATGATATATTTGCCACAAATAATTGATACTTTAATATCAGTAATATCAAATCCATACAGATCTTCCTCTACCTACAATGGCTTTAGTCCTGATAAAACTATTGTAAATTGAAAACATCATAGGTTGGAAATATCTTAGGTCAAATATGCATTTAATACACTAACCTACTGAACATCATAGTTTAGTCCAGCCTACCTTAAACATGCTCAGAACACTCACATTGGACTACAGTTGGGCAGAATCATCTAACAAAATGCCTAGTTTATAATGCTGTTGAGAACCTCATGTAATTTGCTGAATACTGCACTGAGAATGGAAAACAGAATGGTTGTCTGGGTCCAGGATAGTTGTCAGTGTATCAGTTGTTTACCGGCTCCATCACACGGCTGACTGGGAGCTGTGTTCACCCAGCATCACGGGAGAGGATTGGACCGCTTATCACTAGGCTGGGAAAAGATCAAACTTCAAAACTTGAAGTATGGTTCTACGGAAGGCATATTGCTTTTGCTGC
Source organism: Madoqua kirkii (assembly GCA_006408675.1). NCBI lineage: Eukaryota > Metazoa > Chordata > Mammalia > Artiodactyla > Bovidae > Madoqua > Madoqua kirkii. The sequence continues at coordinate 35,759 of SJYC01038240.1, forward strand.
TGCTGCTGCTGCTAAGTCGCTTCAGTCGTGTCCGACTCTGTGCGACCCCATGGACTGCAGCCCACCAGGCTCCCCCATCTCTGGGATTCTCCAGGCAAGAACACTGGAGTGGGTTGCCATTTCCTTCTCTAATGCTTGAAAGTGAAAAGGGAAAGTGAAGCCGCTCAGTGGGGTCCGACTCTTAACAACCCCATGGACTGCAGCCTACCAAGCTCCTCCTATGGGTTTTTCTAGGCAAAAGTACTGGAGTGGGTTGCCATTGCCTTCTCCCATTGCTTTTGCATCAGTATAATATCAAAAAACCATTGAATGGAGCTATCAGAAGTCAGGCACTGACCGTACTTCATTTCCTTGGTTTTTACCTAATGTCCTGATCCCAGCCAGGAAACTGAGTTACATCTTGCGTCATGTTCCTTTAAGTTCCTCTGGTCTGTGACCGGTCCCTGGACTTTTCTTGTTTTTGATAACCTCGTCAGTTTGAGGACTACTGGTTGGGTATTAGAATATCTCATTTTGTGTTTTTGTTCTCATGATTAACTAGGATGATTAATATGGGTGAAGAATACCACGGAAGGTAAACTGCCTTTCTCACCACACTAATCGGTCATTCATGTTATCAATACAATATCCCTGTTGATGTTGACCTTGATCACCATGCTGAGGTTATGCTTGTCAGGTTTCTCCACTATAAAGTTACACCCCTGCCCATCTGCACCACCTGCATGACCACCCTTTCCATACTGTCGTCTTCTGAAGGAAGTTACTTTGCCCAGCCCACCTTTAAGACGTGGAGGATCTACATAAATGATTTGAATTTTTCTGCATGGAGGGTTTGACTATCCTCGCCCATTTATTTGTTCAATCATATACTTATATCAGTATGGACCTATGGACTCTATGCTTTTGGTTACAGTCCAACTCTTTGTTGCTGCTCAGCCGCTCAGGCTGACTGTTTGTGACCCTGTAGGCTGTAGCACACACGGCTTCTCCACCCTTCACCTGGAGTTTCATTATTTACTTTGCTGTTCAAATTGCTCCAGCTTTTCTTCTTTCTATTGGCTCTTGTGTCCCCTTGGCATACTCTCATCATCATGAGTTTTGTGAGCACGGCCTACTTTCTGTCACTGTAAGATGCTCCAGGCTCATATAACGTATGCCCAGCCCTAGCTCTAGCACCAGCCAGTTTCCCAAAGTTCCCTTCCCTGGTTACTTTTACTGGAGAATTAGAAACCAGGATCTGGGTGCTTTGTTCTGTTGGAGTATCTGCTGCTTCTAGACTCTCTGAGCTGACTGAGAAAGGAAATAACATGTGCATACTAACCTCTGTACACACACATATCTGTAAACATGAGTTCATTTCGATGGCTCCAACTCTAGTCCATTCCACACGGATCATTCTAGCTTACCACTAACCTCCCTCTCCTGCAGTCAAAAATCAGCCTTCTACCATTTGCCATTCATTTACTTATTGTTCGATTCCAGGTACCTGCATAGTTGTTGCAGAAGTTCTAAGCTGTACCTCCTTGCGAAACGTTATCAGTGAGAGTACTGTGCTAGGGACTTTATTTTTTGTTCATCTTACAAACATCAGTTGGGTACCTGCTTTGTTCCAGAGATGCTCTAAATATGAAAGGCCCGTGGTGACTAAGACAACCTAACCCTTGCTCAGTGGAGGGCATATTATAATCAAGGGTTTGTCTACCAAAGGTATCCCTGTCCAGGCACATGATGATTTCTGACAGAGAGCTGGTGAAAGCTTTAGCAGTGAGGGGTGGCAGTAACAGTGAAAGAGAATTCAGGCAGGAGCCAGACTGAAAGTGAAAGGCCAGCTGGGAGGCTCCTGCAGTTTTCTTAGGACCCAAGGACACAGGACAGACAGAAGGCACAAGACACAGGTCAGAGGGAAAACAAAGGCAGAACTGATGGCATTTAACTGATTGCACATGGCGGGGTGGGGGCACGACCAGGGTGCTGCCGAGGTCAATGCTGGGAAAACATCATGATCCTGGGAGAGAGGGCGAAACGAAACAGGGATTTGGGTTCATGCTCAGAGAAACAACGCGACACAGACAACAGATTCCTTAGAAAGGGAGAGGAGATAGAAAAGAGAAGGGCTGTCGCTTGGGGAACCCGGCATTTAGGACACAGAAAGGGGTCAGAGAGGATCTGGGGACCCATAAGAGGGGGGCTTTGGGAAATCAGGAAAAGAGAAAACGTCAAGGAATAAAATGAACAACTAGGGCACCACTGCCAAGAGGTGGAGAGGAAGAAGAGATGAAAAAGTCCTCTGCATTTCAGTGTCCCATGAGCAGGGCAGCTCTCCAGGGTTTGGTCATTATAAGATGTTTTTATGGTCCAACTCTCACGTCATTGTAAGATGACAGAAAGCCTGCTTAACAGCACCTTGATTACACAGTTGCACTAAGGACCCCCCCCCACCTCCAGTTTAGTGTGACTGTCAGGCACCATCCAGGAGTCTCAGTGCAAACAGCGCAGTGTGCTATGGTGAGGCACACCCTGAACAGTGGTTCCCACTTCCTTCACCCCAGGGTAGTCACAGCTTCAAGGACACACAAGTGTTCTCAGCTCAGACACAGCTCAGCGCTTGGCTTAAGACTGTTTACTACCCTCAAATTCAGATAGATTACACTTTTCCCCAAGTTCCTCCTCCAGTGTGTCTGCTGTGCCAAAAACGAAAGAACCATTTCAAAATGCAACAAACACAACATGCAGATTAGTGCCCAAGTAACTTGTGGGCAGTCATTTCAGAGAACCAAAGCTGCTTAGAATACCAATGCCAGGCTGGGAGCTTTCCCTGAACAGAGCTACCCCAGGGAGCCCTGTGCTAGCTTGGCTGAGAGATGGTTGGGTTAAAGGAAACCACTAATACAGAGAGACCTAAGCATTTCCCCTAAAGATTCTCCAAGAAAATAACCCTGGTCTACAGATAGATTTTATGAACTGAGATGAGATTTCCATTCACCACAGGCATCAGTAAGGTTTTACCCATCAGTGGTGGCAGTCAGTGTTCACTGATCCCCCATTACTTTCCATGCACAATGCTGCATATCTTCACGGTGTGTATCTCATTGTCATGCATATAAAGTTTAATCTTGTCTAATTTGTAGATGAGTAAGCTGAGTCTCTGAGTTTGTCAAGTGGAAGAGAGATTCCATCTCCAACAGCCTTAAATGGAATTCCTTGTCCTCACGTAGCCTCTCTCCGACTGGAGTTTTTTGTTTTATGTAATTTTTTTTTTAATGTCCTAGGTTTACACTCGTGGACACAGCAGGGGAAGAAGAGGGTAGGACGAACTGAGAGAATAGGACTGGAACCTATACATGACCATACGCAAAATTAGACAGCCAGTGGAAATTTACTGCCTGACACAGGGAGTTCAAATCCAGTCCTCTGTGATAACCTGGAGGAGTGGGAGGGAGGTTCAGGAGGGAGGGGACATATGTATCCCTGTGGCTGATTCATGGTTGAGGTATGCAGGAACCAACACAAGACTCTAAAGCAATTATCCGTCAATTAAATGTAAATAAATTAATTTTTAAAAATCTCCTAAGTTTAAAGGGGGGCAACAGAGCAGGACGGAAAGGAACTGAAGGAGGAGTTTGGAGAGCAGGGTTCTGGCTCTGACATGAACTTGCTGCCTGTCCTGGGAGGAGTCCTTTCACATCTGCATTTTCTTCCTCTGTGAAAATGAGAAGAGGAGCTAACTGCATCAAGATCAGCCTCTGCTCACGAGCCCCAACAGCTGGCAGGAGAGAGTATAGCCTCCTTTGTATCGCTGTCCTCCCCACTTTCCACCCCGCCCCGCCAGGCATTCTCTGCTGCTGTGACCGGGACGCCAGCGGCCACTTGCCTTGATGCCCTCTGACGTACTGTTGCTTCTGTTAGGAAGCGAACAGCTTTTCTTACAGTAAGCTCTTCTTCACCTACCTGGAACTACAGCTTAAGCGTCCCCTCCCCCTGCAGTTTTCTCTAACCTCCTTCAAAGAAGATGCGAGAGAGCCCCCTCCACCCTCTTGCATTGCTGAGAATCCAGTGCAGACATACTCTCTCTCCTGCAGCACTCTGAAATGTTGAGTTACTTCTCTGCTGGGTCATGGAGAAGAGGGTCTTCATCTGGGTCCCCTTGACATTCCCAACCTCAGGCTCAGTGCCTGGCACATAGTAGGTACTTGCTGGATGGTGACAAAATGGATGCCTTTGCAAGGCAAACCTTATCTCTGGCCTCCTGAGACAGTATGAATTTAACTATGCTCCTGACCGGGCAGAAAATGCTCAAGCAAGAGATAATTGTATCTTTCCCATCCATTTCTGTCTTTCTGTGTCATTAACTTTCATGTTCGCTCTTCATCTCTCCGTCAGCTGACAAGCTACCTCCAGAGCTTATATGCATGTCGATCATGGCTAGGATTCCCTCCTGCAAATCAGAGCCCCAATTAGCCTGCATTGGAGCTAAGAAGATTATTTTAATACGGAGATCAAATACCTTGGGAAGTTCCCCCACTGCCCCTAAATGTCCACCCTGTTGAGAAACCACTGTGTCTGAAATCACACCATTAACACCCTAAGATGAAGGACTTCCCTGTTAAATAGATATGTCACATGGAAAAATATCCAGGTCATTAGCTAACTCATTCTATCATCCATCTGTATATTCATTTATTCATCTGCTCCTGTATTAAGGAGTTATTATAAACTGGTATAAATCATTTTAACTTTACTCTTTAAAAGATACAACTATTCATTTCCTGCACCTAGTTAGTAACTCATAGATAATGATAATAATAGTAATAGCAAATATTTGCATAGTTTTTATTACGTACCAGCGAAAAAAATGAAAGTGTTAGTCTCTCAATCATTTCTAATTTTTTGCAACCCTATGGATTGTAGCACCCCAGACTCCTCTGTCCATGAAATTCTGCAGGCAAGAATACTGGAGTGGGTTGCCATTTCCTCCTCCAGGAGATCTTCCTGACCTGGGGATCAAACCTGGGTCTCCTGCATTGCAGGCAGATTCTTTGTCTGAGCCACCAGGGAAGCTCTGTTATGTACCAGGCAAAGTTAAACATTTGACTTGTATATGTTAAAAGTATTTGACCTTCACAATAACCTCCTCCCGCCACGCCCAAGTGGGTATCATGTTTTGTTATCTCATCTTGCAGATGAGAAAACCATGGCAGAGGAAGATTTAGAACTTGCCTGAGGACATATACTGGCAAGTAGAGGAACTAGGCTTAGACCAGAACACAGTTGTAACCACTATCTTGGATCCTTAGGGTGGGAAGTTGCTCTAATGGGCCATCATTTCTCCAGGGATCTGGGGAAAGTGCGTGGAACATGAAATGGGGAGACTGAACTCCTGGCTTCCCACTCAGAGCTGTGTCTTAGGCCAGGTATGTTACCTGGGCAAAGCTTCACCTTTGGATAACTTTAAAAGACTAATCTACCAGTATTAAAAAAAGGAATTGGATTAGGGTATGACTAACAAAGCCAGAAGGGCTCTCCAACCTCTGCAATTCTGGAATTAGGTTTTGTGTGTGTGTTTTTTTCCTCCCAGAGAAATTATCAGGACTATTACAGTGACTGGGGTTTAATGGCTGAAATCAACATCGGCAGAGGACAAACCACGTTCTGGGCAGCCTGTTCTCAGATGATCTGGCACCTTGTCTCCGGGCCTGGAATGAAGATGTTGTCTGTGGCTCAGGTCCCCAATTAAAGCACTTCCAGGTGGCTGTGGGGAACAGTGGCCCCAGGGCCATGTCCTTGGATGAGCCTGCTAAAGCTGTACTTGCTTGTTGTCACACGATGCCCCCACTGGTTTGAATTGCAAGGGTGGCAGGGGCATCTAGCATAGGGCAGATGTGATATGACCAGTGAAGTTCCCAAAGATACTGGTTGCAGGGAAGAATAATACACTACAGGTCCAGGGAGAAGGGGGCTGGACACTGTCATTTTTCAGAGCAAGTGATGGGGTATAAGGGACTCTGGAGTTAAGTACAGGGTCTTCAGACAGCCTAGGTCACAGCCACAACAAGGAGGAATGAATACAGACCTTCAAGATGGACATGTGGGTTTAAATCCAAGTGCTGACTCTCACTGACTGCACATCCACAGGCAAGTTATTGGTCTCTGTGAGCCTCATTTTTCTCATCTGTAAAATGGGAGAATTCTCCCTCCTTTCTGGGTTGTAGTAATAATCACACAGGATGTGAGTCAAATGCTCAGCTCAGCATGCAGATGTTCCATAAAGCACAACCATATGCCATCAGCAGTGACCCAAAGTCACCCTGTTTGGCTGAAGTAGAGGGTTTGCAAAGTGAAATGGGAAGATGCGGTTGGAAACAAAGCTGGGAGCACTTCATTCATTCATTCACTCATTCAATCACCTATTCATTCATTCAATACGTTTTTCAGATACTGACCATGTGCCAGGTAGCATATGGGCTGGATGATGACACTGCGGTAATGTTTGAAGATAAATGTGTCTGTCTTTTAGGATCAGGGGAAGAAATTTTCACCTGGAGTGATGTGCAGTCTGGGCTCTGTTTCAAACTCACCCAAGGTGGACAGAAACGGGTGCGGCTACAAAGGAACTGGGATAGGCTATGATGCCCCTTTCAAACGGGTCCTTGGAACTCACTGCACTATAGTCTTTCTATTTCTATATGTGTATAAGCTTTTTCTGTAATAAAGAGTTAAAAAATGTCATCTATCAGAAAAACACAGGCGTATATGTAGATACACCCATGCAAGCAAGCAAGGGCTCTGGAGTTGAAATATCGGTATTTAAACATCACCTTCACATTCATTAATTAGCTGGTGGTCCTTGCGGACTTACCTAACCTCTTTGTGCCTCAGTTTCTCTTCAACAAAATATGGAAACTATTATTTCCCATGTCGAAGTCCTGACAGAAGGATGAAATAAAACATACAAAGCATGTATGGAGAACCTAACACATTGTATATCAATTTTACAAATGTTTACTGGAAGTCTCAAATACACCAGGCACTGTGCCCAGTGCAGGGATGAGCTAATATTGTTTTATTTGTATTGATACTATCACAGTAGTCATTTTGTGATTCTCTCTTATATGTCCATCTTTTTCCATCTAGAACTTATTTTGGTATAAGGAAGAGTGCTGGGAACTTTTTAAAGATATTTTGCCAATTATTCATCTTATCCATGAAATATTGCTTTCCCCCCCACTCCACTGAGATGAAACATTCTCATACTAAAATTTTATGTTTATTTCTGGGCTCCCTGTGTCCTTTGATATTCTTCTAATACTTTTTTTTTTGTCTCATAGCCAGCCTTTGCTGTTGTACACTTGCTAGGTCGTGTCTGATTCTTTGTGACCCCATGGACGGCAGCATGCCAGGCTCCTCTGTCCTCCACTATCTCCAGGAGTTTGCTCAAATTCATATCCATTGAGTCACTCCGTGTGTGAAAGTTGCTCAGTCGTGTCTGACTCTTTGTGACCCCATGCACTATACAGTCCATGAAACTGTCCAGGCTAGAATACTGGAGTGGGTAGCCTTGCCTTCTCCAGGGGATCTTTCCAACCCGAGAATCGAACCTGCATCTTCTGCATTGCAGATGGATTCTTTTTTTTTTTTTTAATTCTGTTAGCATCTTCAGTTTATTGCAAGAGTTAAGGAAAAAAATTTAAAGAATTTTAAAATAATCACATTCCTTTATTCAGTAATTAATACCTCTGAGTATATTCTTTTTAAAAAAGTATTTATTTTAATTGGAGGCTAATTACTTTACAATATTGTATTGGTTTTGCCATACATCAACATGAATATACCACGGGTATACATATGTTTCCCATCCTGAAACCCTCTCCCACCTCCCTCCCCATCCCATCCCTCAGGGTCATCCCAGTGCACCAGCCCCAAGCACCCTATATCCTGCATCGAACCTGGACTGGTGATTCGTTTCTTATATGGTATTATACATGTTTCAATGCCATTCTCCCAAATCATCCCACCCTCTCCCTCTCCCACAGAGTCCAAAAGACTGTTCTATACATCCATTGTCTCTTTTGATATCTCTCATACAGGGTCATCATTATCATCTTTCTAAATTCCATATATATGCATTAGTATACTGCATTGGTGTTTTTCTTTCTGGCTTACTTCACTCTGTATAATCGGCTCCAGTTTCATCCACCTCATTAGAACTAATTCAAATGTATTCTTTTTAACAGCTGAGTAATACTCCATTGTATATATGTACCATAGCTTTCTTATCCATTCATCTGCTGATGGACATCTAGGTTGCTTCCATGTCCTGGCTATTATAAACAGTGTTGTGATGAACATTGGGGTACACGTGTCTCTTTCAATTCTGGTTTCCTCGGTGTGTATGCCCAGCAGTGGGAGTGCTGGGTCATAAGGCAGTTCTATTTCCAGTTTTTTAAGGAATCTCCACACTGTTCTCCTTAGTGGCTGTACTAGTTTGCATTCCCACCAACAGTGTAAGAGGGTTCCCTTTTCTCCACACCCTCTCCAGCATTTATTG
>SJYC01038241.1:0-41472 GCA_006408675.1 Madoqua kirkii
CGGTGTGTATGCCCAGCAGTGGGAGTGCTGGGTCATAAGGCAGTTCTATTTCCAGTTTTTTAAGGAATCTCCACACTGTTCTCCTTAGTGGCTGTACTAGTTTGCATTCCCACCAACAGTGTAAGAGGGTTCCCTTTTCTCCACACCCTCTCCAGCATTTATTGCTTGTAGACTTTTGGATAGCAGCCATTCTGACTGGCATGAAATGGTACCTCATTGTGGTTTTGATTTGCATTTCTCTAGTCAAGGCTATGGTTTTTCCTGTGGTCATGTATGGATGTGAGAGTTGGACTGTGGAGAAAGCTGAGGGCTGAAGAATTGATACTTTTGAACTGTTGTGTTGGAGAAGACTCCTGAGAGTCCCTTGGACTGCAAGGAGATCCAACCAGTCCATTCTAAAGGAGATCAGTCCTGGGTGTTCCTTGGAAGGACTCATGCTAAAGCTAAAACTCCAGTACTTTGGCCACCTTATGAGAAGACTCTGATGCTGGGAGGGATTGAGGGCAGGAGGAGAAGGGGACGACAGAGGATGAGACGGCTGGATGGCATCACCGACTCGAAGGAGGTGAGTTTGAGTGAACTCCGGGAGATGGTGATGGACAGGGAGGCCTGGCATGCGATTCATGGGGTGGAAAAGAGTCAAACACCACTGAGCGACTGAACTGAACTGAACTGAATAATGAGTAATGTTGAGCATCTTTTCATGTGTTTGTTAGCCATCTGTATGTCTTCTTTGGAGAAATGTCTGTTTAGTTCTTTGGCCCATTTTTTGATAGGGTTGTTTATTTTTCTGGAATAGATCTTCAGGAGTTGATTGTATATTTTTGAGATTAATTCTTTGTCAGTTGCTTTATTTGCTATCATTTTCTCCCATTCTTTGGGGGTACCTTTTCACCTTGCTTATAGTTTCCTCTGTTGCAGATGGATTCTTTACTGGCTAAGCCACTAGGGAAATCTATTGAGTCACTGATGATTCTATAGCATCATCTCATCCTCTGCTGCCCCTTTCTCCTTTTGTCTTCAGTCTTTCCCAGCATCAGGATCTTTTTCAATGAGTCAGGTCTTCTCATCAGGTGGAGCCAAAGTATTAGAGCTTCAGCTTCAGCATCAGTCCTTCCAATGCATATTCAGGCATGATCTCCTTTAGGATTGACTGGTTTGATCTCCTTGCTGTCCAAGGGACTCTCAAGAGTCTTCTCAAGCATCACAATTTGAAAGCATCAATTCTTCAGTTCTTAGACTTTTTTCTGGTCCATCTCTCACATCTGTACATGATTACTGGAAAATCCATAGCTTTGACTGTAAGGACTAGTAGCCTTTATAAAATTATTTTTAATTTTTGGCAAGTTTAAGTGAAGAAAAACAGTCATTTTAAATGCTTAAGTTTTTTTTTCTAATTTAAGAAAGCATAATATTTTTATTTCTGAGTTTTGCCTTCTGTCTGTCTGATCCCTCCACAAAGGATAAAGCAGGTTTTAGAATGGTCTGCCAGACTCAGAAAGATGGGCAGACAAGGATTCCATCTTTAGAGCTGATTGATAGGCAGGAGGCACCTGGCATCCTTTGGTGATACCAAGTCAGGGTGCCGTCAGATCCAGGGTCTGAGCCCTCTGCACCTTCACCCAAGTTCCTTCCTGCTTTCTGATTGGAATAGTTAGGTCCCAAATCTTATGTTATTTACAAAAGCAAGGCAATCCATCACTGAGTTTTTTAAAGTACTGCTTAAAAAGCATGCAGCTCTGATTTTTATGTACCTGGTGCTGAGGATCTAAAGTTTCTGTGCATATTCACGACAAGCAATTTTTACCTTTTTTTTTTTTTTTCAAATAAAACCCTAGGAGTGAATAGAGTTGACATTTAGTGAGTGCCGATTATAAGAAAGATACTTGACATGCGTCGACTGCCTTTCCCCCTCTTTCGCCTCCTTTTGGGTGGGCTCAGTCTTTCTTGGTTACCGCAAGGGATACAAGAGTAACGGAGTCAGCAAACCACTGCAATTGCCCCCAACCATAACCACACAAGCGAACGTAAGCCACCGAGACTGTGAACTCTGGCCCAGCCCGGGATCCACTACGGTGACAGGATAATCAGGGCACAAGAGGCAATGCAGGTTTACAAGCATGTAGCGTTTCTTTCTTTTGCAGTTTGCAACCATCCCATGGGAGAAGAACAGGCAAGTTCACGGTGCTCTCAGACACACAGTCCAGCCCTCTCTTACTCTGCATGCATGGTTACCTGTCTGTCTGTCAGTGATCTCCCTTCTCCACAACATCCCTTTCAACTTCTATCAAATGTGGCTCAAGCTCTGCGCCAACGCCCATTCCCAAGGGAATCCCCTAAGACCGTGCATTTCTTTCTGGTGCCTGGCACTGTTTAGTCCTTTGGCATGAGGAGGGACCTCACACACAGGGAGACCAGGGTGGATACCCACACACCTGGCCTGCGGTCCTAAGCAGACCCTCAGCACCCTGGTTGACATCCCCTGAGTCCCTGACTCACACCTCACGAGGCTACAGGGATTCAAGCCTTTTCCTCCTCCTTTCTCACTTGAGTTCCCTTACATCTTTCTGACCACAACATCACCCCGTCTGCACCTGAACACTTGCTCCTCCTGCCACCATCACACACCAAGTGTTTCTGAACATACATCATGTTCCTCCTCAAATGATTTTCCACCTTTTTGACTAAACACATCCCATTGATATCTAACTGAACCCATTTGCACCGAATTCTTTTCTTTATTCTAATGCAGTAGGCTTCCTTCTTGCTCAAAACTACCCAAAATGTGTATGTGGTTTCACTGAACCACCAGACACTTTGCAAGGTGCAAAGGGAAAAAAATGAGAGAGCCTAATTCAATTAGTGGAGTCCCAGGTGACACATAGCAAAACCAGGATGCACAGATCTCTGAATCTCATCTCCTCCCCTTCCTGGGCTCTGCCTCTCCTTCCAGCTGGCCCCACACCTGCATTCCCACAAGATGATGTAAAGGGTCTAGTATCAGGGATGGGGAATTCAGAAACACGGTTTGGGTTTTACTCTTTATATCAGTGTCAGCTGGATGAGGTGTTTTGCATCTTCTGAAAAGGCCTAGAGAGATTTGATCAAGGGAACTTGTCCTAAATATTACTATTCAGAGAAGTCCTTGAAATACTAAACAGCATCCTGCAGGTGAAAAAACTCACTCATAGAAAAGATTTTGAATTATGAACAAAGAAGTTGGATAACAGATCTACAGGGAGCTGAGCATTTGACAGGATCTCACCTTATTTATTAATTCATTTCTTTAAAAAACAGAACTAAAATGCACAATTAATTTTCTCATTATTTTTTTGCTGCACCGGGACTAGAGAGGTGAAGGTGAGTGGAACACACCGACCTGCGTTTGGGCTCATGAGACATAATCAAATTTAGTTTTGAGAATACTCTTTGTATGCGACAGACATTCATTAGGCAACAAAGAAGGGCATGGTGATTTGAGAGGGAAAAAGGGTGTCCTTTTCTAGGAAGCTGGGTGTTAACCTCAACAATTTGCTCTGTCTCCTGCTTGTTCCTTTGGTACAAATCTTAGGAGAATGCAGCCTGAAGGGTGAACACGAGCTTACCTTTAAGCTGGAGGAGCAGAGGTCCCCAACCCCCAGGCCTTAGAGTGATACTGGTTGGTGGCCTACTAGGAACGAGGGCACATAGCAGGAGGTAGGCGAGCGAAGTTTCATATGTTTTCAGCGGCTCCCCATCACTCTCATTATACCTAAGCTCCACCTCCTGTCAGATCAGCGTGAGAGTCCCATAGGAGCACGTGTGTGTGTGTGTGTGTGTGTGTGTGTGTGTGTGTGTGTGCACGCGCACGTGCACGCACGGGCTCAGTCGCTCAGTCCTGTCTGAATTTTTGTCCATGGAATTTCCCAGGCAAGACTCTGGAGTGGTTTGCCATTCCCTTCTCAAAGGGGTCTTCCTGATTCAGGGATTAAACCTGCATCTCTTGTGTTTCCTGCCTTCGCAAGCGGATTCTTTACCTCTGAGCCACAAGGGAAGCCCAACCGAGAATGAGGACGCGAACGTATTCGGTTAGCCAAAAAGTCCGTTCAGACTGTATGGGAAAATCCGAACAAACTTTTGGGCCAACCCTAAACGTTTCAGAACTCAATCCGCACCATTCTTTACTGAAGCGATTGGAAGAATTTTTATTGCAACAGAAGAGTTCTGTTCTGCTAAGTGGTCCAGCCATTTAATCCTTGTATTGTGGCTCCTATTATAATAAAACATGCTTAAGAACTGTCAGAATCAGAGAACGGGGGGTTTTGAAAATCTGAAAGTGGACTGTCTAGGTGACCAACATCACAGTGAGACATGAATGCTGGGAAGGGCTGCTGTGGAGTAATTACTCGTGACTTGGAGTTTGTTTAGTGGGAAATGTCATCTTTGTATACAAGGTTAGAAGTGATATCCTAGCTGGCTAGTTTGAGGTAAAAAGGTGTTCATATTTTGGTCTAAATGCTAATGTTGACCTGATATTTAAAAGCATTTTTAAAAGGCATAAGATAAAGGTCAAATACCTCATAACTCTTTAACTTCTGCCAAATGGAGTTGGAAAAACTTATAATTTCATATCATGGGAGAGAGGGCTTCCTTAGTAGCTCAGCTGGTAAAGTATCCGCCTACAATGCGGAGACCCCAGTTGGATCCCTAAGTTGGGAAGATCCCCTGGAGAAGGGATAGGCTACGCATTCCAGTATTCTTGGGCTTCCCTGGTGGCTCAGATGGTAAAGAATCCACCTGCAATGCAGGAGACCTGGGTTCGACCCGTAGGTTGGGAAGATTTCCTGGAGGAGGGCATGGCAGCCCACTCCAGTACTCTTGCCTGGAGAATCCCATGGACAGAGGAGCCTGGTGGGCTACAGCCCAGGGGGTCACAAAGAGTAAGGCACGACTGAGCGACTAACGCGCACACAGCACGGCAGGGGAACGGCAGCCCAGGACACTGCAGCGAGCCCCGCTCAGGCCTCCTGAGTCAAGGCTTCTTACCCCTCACCTCCTCCTCTCACGACAAGATGCCCTTTCACTGTTCAGGCCTCCCAGACACGTCCCCGTCTTTGAGCTTCGTCCTTGCTCTTCTCCTAGAATCGCCTCCTCTTGTCCTATGTTCCTTCCTCCACTGACCCCCCCTCCACTCCCAGACTGCAATGAGCTGAGTGCTTGTGTCTCTCTGGATCTGTCCATTGAAACTCCAATCCCAATGTGATGGTTTTTGGAGTGGGGAGGTCATTAGGCCATGAGGTGGGGCCCTCAGGATGGGTCAGTGCTCTGATAAGAAGCAGAAGAGAACTCTTTCTCCCTCTTTCTACCACGTGAAGACACCTCGAGAAGTGGGCCATCTACACCCTAGAAGAGGGCTCTCCCCAGAACCTGGCCACACTGGCACCCCAAGGTCAAATACCAGGGTATTGATGAGGTTAGAAGCCTGGTCAGCCTCCAGGACTGTGAAAAATGAATTTTTGTTATTTAGAAGTCACCAGTCTATGCTATTGTTACTATAGCCTCATGTGACTGATACACCATCTCATCCATCCTTCAAGGAAAGCTAAGTTCAAAGGAGGTTGTTTTCGGCAAATGCTGTTCTGATTGTTGTTGATACTAGGGTACTGTCGACAATAGTCCAGAGAAGTTGCTGGACAACCATCTGCAGCGACCGAGCCCCAGTTATGCAATGCCCTCAGTGACCCCAGAACCCCCCCATCTCTGCCTGATGGAGCAGGAAGTCTCCTGAGACTGAAGGGACTCTAATGATACCTGCACCGGTTCTTTGACTTCTGAGTGTTAGAAAGAGGCAGTAAGAAAATCACAGATTTCAGCTACACCCGTGCTTTGAAATTTATTTAACATAGTGTTTATTGAAAAATTAACTTTAGTAAATTCCATATAACAGTTATTACATTGTATTTTCTCAGTTGCGGAATCGTGTCTTTTCAAATGCTAATGGGCCTGCAGTCGGGGTGCAGCTTTTAAAAAGGACTTGCCTTTTGTGAAAATGTTGTCTCTACCTGTCTGGAGTTGTTACCTAATTTGAGTTATTTGACTTGGCAGCACCACATAGAGTTGGATTCTTATCTTAAATTGAATTCCTAATTGTCACTTGTGATGTCTTCAAAAAGATTACCTTCTGGTGGGTTGTTAAAACAAAAATTATTATAAGCAGAAAAGCCTGAGCATAGAGCTCCAAGTTGCAAATTTACTGACAGTGAAGCAAATATCTGTGGCTAGGGATCCCCCACGGCCTCATTGTCTTGAAAAGCAACGATCAAGTGATCAAGCGTGTTTACAGGATCTAGGGGAAAGAATGCAAACCCACAACCTAAATGTTGTGTATGAGCACTTGTGTGTACATAATTTTGTGTTTATTTTCTTTTTTTCCAGCTTTGTTGAAGCATAAGTGATATATAAAAACACGGCGCAATTTGATGAGTGTGGACGTATGCATACACCCTGACACCATCGTCACAATCAAGGTTATTTACTTTAATGATTTGTTTATTTTAATGATTTATTTATTCACGGCTGTGCTGGGGTTTCACTGCTCCAAGGGCTTTTCTCTGCTTGTGGAGATTGGGGGCTACTCTCTAGCTGTGGCCTGTGTGCTTCTCATTGCAGCCCCCTCTCTTGTTGCAGAGCACCAAATCTAGGTGCTTGGGCTCAGTAGCTTTAACTAGTGGGTTCTAGAGCCCTGGCTCAGTAGTTGTGGTGACTGGGCTTAGTCTCTCAGCAGCATGTGGGACTGAACCCATGTACCCTACATTGGAAGGCAGATTCTTAATTAACCACTGGACCATCAGAGAGGTCTCACAATCAAGGTTATAAACATATCCATCAACACTAAAAGTTTCTTTGAGTCCCTTTGTTTTTGTATGTGTGCCCGCTTACTCCTTGGAAGGAAAGTTATGAACAACCTAGATAGCATATTGAAAAGCAGAGACATTACTTTATCAACAAAAGTCTGTCTAAGTCAAGGCTATGTTTTTTCCAGGGGTCATGTATGGATGTGAGTTGGACCGTGAAGAAAGCTGAGCACTAAAGAATTGATGCTTTTGAACTGTGGTGTTGGAGAAGACTCTTGAGAGCCCCTTGGACAGCAAGGAGATCCAACCAGTCCATTCTAAAGGAGATCAGTCCT
This sequence comes from Madoqua kirkii, assembly GCA_006408675.1. Taxonomy (NCBI): domain Eukaryota; kingdom Metazoa; phylum Chordata; class Mammalia; order Artiodactyla; family Bovidae; genus Madoqua; species Madoqua kirkii. The sequence goes on from SJYC01038241.1 coordinate 7,169, forward strand.
GGGTGTTCATTGGAAGGACTGATGTTGAAGCTGAAACTCTAATACTTTGGCAACCTGATGCAAAGAGCTGACTCATTTGAAAAGACCCTGATGCTGGAAAGGGTTGAGGGCAGGAGGAAAAGGGGACAACAGAGGATGAGATGGTTGGACAGCATCATTGACTCAGTGGACATGGGTTTGGGTGAACTCCGGGAGTTGATGATGGAGAGGGAGGCCTGGTGTACTGCAGTTTATGGGGTCACAAAGAGTCGGACATGACTGAGTGACTGAACTGAACTGAACGGATAAAAACACTTAAGAGATCTACCCTCTTAAAATTTTAAAATAATTTAATTATTTCTGGTTGCGTTGGGTCTTTATTGCTGCGTGGATTTTTCTCTCATTGTGGAGAGAGGTGATTAATCCCTAGTGGTGGTACCTGGGCTTCTGATGGGCTTCTCTTGTCGAGCACAGGTTCTAGGGCACATGGGCTCGGTAGCTCTGTGCTATGTGAGATCTTCCCTGATCAGGGACTGAACCCACATCTCCTGTGTTGGCAGGAAGATTCTTTACTACTGAGCCATGAGGGAACCCTTAACAAATTTTCAAATGCATGATTCATATTGTTCAATAGGCACTCTGTTGTACAGCAGGTCTCCAGAACTTACTCATCTTACACATTGTCCACTGGACAATTCCCCACACCCCTGTCTTGCCATTCCTTGGCAACTATCATTCTAGTTTGCGTCTATGAATTTGACGATTTTAGATACCTCATGTAAGTGGAATCATAAACTACCTGTTCTGTGACTGGCTTATTTCATTTGCTTATTTAACTTCTATGCAGAGTACATCATGCAAAATGCTGGGCTGGATGAAGCACAAGCTGGAATCAAGATTGCTGGGAGAAATATCAATAGCCTCAGATCTGCAGATGACACCACCCTAATGGCAGAAAGCAAAGATGAACGAAAGAGTCTCTTGATGAAGGTGAAAGAGGAGAGTGAAAAAGCTGGCTTAAAACTCAACACTCAAAAAACTAAAATCATGGCATCTGGTCCCATCACCTCATGGCAAATAGATGGGGGGAAAATGGAAACAGTAACAGACTTTATTTTCTTGGGTTCCAAAATCACTGTGAAAGGAAATTGCACCCATAAAATTAAAAGACGCTTTCTCCTTGGAAGAATAGTTATGACAAACCTAGATAGCATATTAAAAAGCAGAGACATCACTTTACTGACAAAGGTCCATAGAGTCAAAACTATGGTTTTTCCAGTAGTCATGTATGGATGTGAAAGTCGGACCATAAAGAAGACTGAGTGCTAAAGAACTGATGCGTTTGAACTGTGGTACTGGAGAAGACTCTTGCAGCAGCAGCAGCAGCAGCAGCAGCAGAAGAGTCTCGAGAATTCCTTGGACTGCAAGGAGATCAAGTCAGTCAACCCTAAAGGAAATTAACCCTGAATATTCATTGGAGAGACTGATGCTGAAGCTGAAACTCCACTACTATGGCCACCTGATTCGAAGAACTGACTCATTAGAAAAGACCCTGATGCTGGGAAAGATTGAAGGCAAAAGGAGAAAAGGGTGACAGAGGATGAGATAGTTAGATGACATCATCAATTCAATGGACATGAACTTGGGCAAACTCCGGAAGATAGTGAGGGACAGGAAGGCCTGGTGTGCTGCAGTCCATGGGGTTGCAAAGAGTCAGACAGGACTTAGCAACTGAACAACCTTCAGCAAAGGCTGAAAGAACATTCCATTGTATAGATATCCCACATTTTCTTTATCCATTTATCTCTTGATGAACATTTGAGTTGTTTCCATACCATGCCTAATATGAATGATTTTGAAATGAACAGGAAGGCACAGAAAAGGGTGACAGAGGATGAGATAGTAGATGACATCATCAATTCAATGGACATGAACTTGGGCAAACTCCGGAAGATAGTGAGGGACAGGAAGGCCTGGTGTGCTGCAGTCCATGGGGTTGCAAAGAGTCAGACAGGACTTAGCAACTGAACAACCTTCAGCAAAGGCTGAAAGAACATTCCATTGTATAGATATCCCACATTTTCTTTATCCATTTATCTCTTGATGAACATTTGAGTTGTTTCCATACCATGCCTAATATGAATGATTTTGAAATGAACAGGAAGGCACAGATATCTCTTCAAGATCTTACTTTTCATTCTTTCGGATTATACCCAGGAGTGGGATTGGTGGATCACGTGGTAGTTCTGTTTAATTTGTTCAGGAACCTCCATACTGTTTTCCATGGTTTCCCACCATTTTCCCACCATTTTACATTACTACCAGCATTGTACAAAGCTCCCAATTTCTCCACATCACCACTAACACTTATTCATTTTCTTGATAACGGACATTCTAATAAGTGTAAATTGATGTCTCCTGATGGTTTTGATTTGGTTTTCCCCAATGATTAGGTATGTTGAGCAGATCTCATATAACTGTTGGCCATTTTTGTGTCTTCTTCAGAGAAATATCTGGATAAGTAAGTTCTTGTCTTGTTGTGAGACACATAAAATGATGGCACAAGTCAAGCAACACAGTTAATTGGTGGCAAAAGAAACTGACCAATCCTTTAGAATAGATTAGCAAACATAAAACCTGGATTAGTGCAGCTGATTCATGCTAATGAGAGAGGGTGACTTAGAAGTCACGAGCTGATCCCTGTGACAAGTTTTCTACCTTACAGCAACAGAAATTTAATTAAAGTGGGGGAAAAAAAACCAACACAGTTAAACCAAATAGAAAATCCAGACAGAACATCAGTGTTCTTTCTTCAATATGCCTTGAACTATGCTGTCATTCTTTGGACAGTAAAAAGCTGGGGAAGTTATGGGAAACGACATGTCTCCATGCTGCTCTGCAATCAATGCTGATGGACCAAGGTGATGAAACTTCAGACTCTGTCTAGAGTCAGAGCCCTTGGCTTAAACTTACTGTGATACTGAAGAAGAAAGTGGTATACCTGAGCAGATGGTCTTCAAGGTTCTCTCTCATGCACATTTAACACAAAGTTACTTTTTCTTTTCTTCTAAAATGAAGGTGCTGCTGAATTTGCAGGTATTTAATAACTTTTGAAACTCATAAAGCAGAAATTCGAATGGTGGTTGCCAGGGAGAAATGACCACGTTGTTTGATGGGCATAAAGCTGCACTAATACAAGATGAATGGGTTGTAGGGATCTGCTGTACGGCCTCATGCACACAGTTAACAGTGTGTGTTGTGCACTTGAAAATTTGTTAAGAGCATAGACCTTATGTTAAATGCTCTTACCACAAGAAATCTTTAAAAGGGCACATGAGGAAATTTGGGAGGTGATGGATGTTTATTATCTTGATTGTGGTGATGGTATCAGAATGTGAGTATGCATTAAAGATCATCAAGTTTTATATGTTTGTATGCAGTTTTTTGTATCGCTGATAAATAAAGCTGATAAAAAGCAAATGCAAATTAAATTAAGGGGAATATAAGTCTGTTTGATTATACTTGCAAATACCAACCTCTACTAGTAGGCAATAGGTCTAATTCTTGGCCTGGGGTAGGGAAGAAGTTTTGGGCCTATCCAGACCCTCTTCTTTATTGCTTTGGTTCTTTTTACATCTTATACTTTACATCTATCCTCATCAAGATTTCATGCCGATACACAGCTTAAACCACTTTCCAATATCAGTGTTTATCACTTAGGGATTTGCATTTGGATGATGCTGTGGAAACTCAAATAACAGTGACATAAAGATATAGATTTATCATTCTCACAAAAAGGTAAATTCAAAAGTAGGGGTTGGCTGATATTGGCTCAGGATCAGAGACACTATGTTGTTCTTAGCCTTTTTTACATGGTTGCAATGTGGGATTTCTTCAATATGCCTTGAACTATGCTGTCATTCTTTGGACAGTAAAAAGCTGGGGAAGTTATGGGAAACGACATGTCTCCATGCTGCTCTGCAATCAATGCTGATGGACCAAGGTGAGTGAAACTTCAGACTCTGTCTAGAGTCAGAGCCCTTGGCTTAAACTTACTGTGATACTGAAGAAGAAAGTGGTATACCTGAGCAGATGGTCTTCAAGGTTCTCTCTCATGCACATTTAACACAAAGTTACTTTTTCTTTTCTTCTAAAATGAAGGTGCTGCTGAATTTGCAGGTATTTAATAACTTTTGAAACTCATAAAGCAGAAATTCGAATGGTGGTTGCCAGGGAGAAATGACCACGTTGTTTGATGGGCATAAAGCTGCACTAATACAAGATGAATGGGTTGTAGGGATCTGCTGTACGGCCTCATGCACACAGTTAACAGTGTGTGTTGTGCACTTGAAAATTTGTTAAGAGCATAGACCTTATGTTAAATGCTCTTACCACAAGAAATCTTTAAAAGGGCACATGAGGAAATTTGGGAGGTGATGGATGTTTATTATCTTGATTGTGGTGATGGTATCAGAATGTGAGTATGCATTAAAGATCATCAAGTTTTATATGTTTGTATGCAGTTTTTTGTATCGCTGATAAATAAAGCTGATAAAAAGCAAATGCAAATTAAATTAAGGGGAATATAAGTCTGTTTGATTATACTTGCAAATACCAACCTCTACTAGTAGGCAATAGGTCTAATTCTTGGCCTGGGGTAGGGAAGAAGTTTTGGGCCTATCCAGACCCTCTTCTTTATTGCTTTGGTTCTTTTTACATCTTATACTTTACATCTATCCTCATCAAGATTTCATGCCGATACACAGCTTAAACCACTTTCCAATATCAGTGTTTATCACTTAGGGATTTGCATTTGGATGATGCTGTGGAAACTCAAATAACAGTGACATAAAGATATAGATTTATCATTCTCACAAAAAGGTAAATTCAAAAGTAGGGGTTGGCTGATATTGGCTCAGGATCAGAGACACTATGTTGTTCTTAGCCTTTTTTACATGGTTGCAATGTGGGTGCAGCAGCTCCAGCCACCACATCTGTGTTCCAGGCAGGAGCATGGAAGAAAAAAAAAAACCACACACAAGCAGAAGAATTTTCTCCCTTTAAAGAGCATTTCTGGGAACACAATCCAAAAAAAAACTTTTGTTTACTTCTCATAGGCTGCAACAGTATGATAGGCTGGAAACTGTAAGAATATTTGAAAGCTGGGTTCCATTATTTTTCATAAGTCATATTTTTAGTCACATATATGAAACCATATTTTGTAAACATATTAGAAAAAGATCTTTTTTAATTGAAGGAAGATTGCTTTACAATATTGTGTTGGCCTCTGCTATACATCAACATTTTAAAATAAAGAAGTCACATAAAATGGATGTCAGTATCAACCAGTGTGTCATAGGATGTTCCTATGATAGTACAGAGAATGTTTTCTTCTCTTCATCTGTAATTACTCAAAGGTCACAGTTTAGGATAGTGTCTATTTAGGACTGTGGATTCCTATCTGTAGCCTACAGTTCTTGCTGGCTCCATTCCTAGTCTGATACTGCAGAGATCCATTCCGTAAGAAAAGCACAAGCTAATTTGTTTTCACAATGTAGAGCCTCTTCTGCACAGCACACTCTGATGTCATGGAAGGAAAGTTCATGTACCCATGTGTTTGGCAGAAAGAGCACAACTTTAAAAGTACTCCTTATGAGCTCAAAGAACAGTCATCCTTGTTGCACAGAAATCAGTGACTGAAAAATCCTTCCTAGGTTGCATTATCAATTATCTCTGCTGGCTGTGGCACTTGAGAATTTATCCTGCAACTTCTCCAATTTGGCCCCACTCAGGACTGGATCAACGACTCCATCAAAAATTGAAGCTGTACAATTTGATCATGAATGCTCTCTCCAAGTCTACAATGGTGTGATCCCACTGTTGGGGTTTATCGCTTCCTAGTATGGACTCTTTTGTCTCTCTGTCACGATTTCTCTCTGGCCTGTGTGATAATTCATATTTATCTGCATCCCGGCTGGACTGTGGGCTCTTTGAGAGCAGTGATTTTGATTCTTTCATCCTAGCATCCCTTCCATAGGCGTCTTGTGGATCTTCAGTAATATCAGTTGCATTAAAATGGACTCTTGTGAAGCAGATCCTTATTTAAGGCTGCTGAGGGTGGTAAAAAGCCTCTTCTCTCTCCATCTCCCAGTATCTGTCATTTCATGATGCCTGGTATGGCAACACCAACAGAATAATGACCACCATGGGCTGAGCCACCAACTAGGTATCTTGTGTGCGTGCGTGTGTGCGTGCTGAGTCACTTCAGTCGTGTCCGACGCTACGGACTATAGCCCTCCAGGCTCCTCTATCCACGGGAGTCTCCAGGCAAAAATACTTCTCAGGTGTCTTTCGTACATTGTATGTAATCTTTCCTCAAACTTGAGAAGCAGCAAAGATTAGAGAGGAATTTGATCCCCAGAATAAAAAGAAGCCCCTTGGTCAAATTTGCAAAGTGAGTGATTGACAAATCCAGCATCTGAATCCAGACTTTATTCCAAAGCCGTGTCAGGTGGAACCCAGGATAGCACATCCTGCATTTTAGTGGGCTGGATGGTGACTCGTAGGGTGTTATGGCTGTGAGAGAAGACACGGAAAGGTTCAGTGTGAGCCTAGAGCTGGACACAATGGCTATTTAGAAACAGAGAGTTCACATTTGTTGAAAAGCACTTTACACGATTTTAGAAAAAGAAATCTGGATGCTATAACATCTCATGCAAAGATTTGTTTATGTCTCCAAAGCATAACAAGTAAATATCACCATATCTGATACACTGCATGTGTTTTCTAGTCAATACAAATGCTCAGCTAAGGAAGACAGTTACACTCTAGCTCTAAGAGCAGATTGTGGGCATCCATATGGAAGGTACACAACTCGGAGCCAGAAAAGCCAGGTTCCAGGCCTGGCAACGCTATGAATTCGCTGCACAGCCTCGGTCAAGGTGCTCTGCTCTCGGGGCCTCAGTCTCTTCATTTGTAAAATGAGTGCAGCTCGGTGATTTATACAGTTCCTTCCATCTCTGCAACATTCTACATGTATGGCTTATATTTTGATGCCACTTACTGATGGTCCACTTCTGGTGCATAAAAATGCAGATTCTTTTTTCTTTTCTTTTTCAAAAAGTTTATCTGTGGCTGTGCTGGGTCTTCGTTGCTGCGCGTGTGCTCTCTGCAGCTGCAGAGCGCGGTGGATCGGCTCTAGCGATAGTGCGCAGCCCCAGGGCATGTGGCTTTCGGTAGTCGTGGTCAGTGGCTCAGCAGCTGTGGCTCCTGGGCTCCAGAGCACAGGCCCCAGAGCGGTGGCGCGCCGGCTTAGCTGCACTGCTGTTGGTGGGTCTTCCCAGACCAGGGATCGAACCCGTTGTCTTCTGCATTGACAGGAGGATAAAGAGGCACACTCTTACACTGAGCTACTGGGAGGGAAATTTCTCTTATTTTTAAAGGCATCCCTCCTACTCCCCACCACAGCTTGCTTTCTTTTTGCACCAAGAAGCACAACAATGAGACTCGAATGAGTGTTTCCATAGTCCTGGGCGCACTTCTCCACGCTCAGTTTAAGGCAGATTCCTAGATGGCTTATTTCTAGATCAAGGCGTTGAACTACAGCCTGGCCCTGGGAGCCAGCCCACTCCCTGGAGTGCCATACGGGCCTGCTGTCAAGGCCATCAGCTTCTACGGAGCATCCTTCAGGGAAGGGATAATCTGCATGACGACTGTCTAGGGGGGATGCCAGCATTTTACGACTGAGAAAGCACCTTACTTCCAATGTCTCTACATCGTTGCTACGCCTTGAAAGGTACAAGATCACATGGATGACAACAGGGCTGCTGGTTAAACAACCATCTCTGGGCACAGAGTTCTGAAAGGCAGAGTTTGGCCGGACCCAGTTCTGGGACTCCCACTCTCCCACTCTGTCTTCTACACCACACTGTCTGTAGTGACGGAAAAGCACATGAGGTCCTAGGTTGTCCTGTTTCCTCAGTGAGCCACATATAGCGAGAAAGCATGAAAAGGGTTTCCGCTTGGAGCCTGGACCACCTGTAACACCCAGCTGTGGACTGCCCAGCTGGGCTTCTGGGCACCTGTATGTAAGTGGCTGACCTGGCCTTAGGTTGACCATTCGCTTACACAACAGCAGAGTCAGGGCAGAGCAGACCTGGGGGCAGCAGTCAGGGAAATTGGAGAGGAGTAGCTTCTGGTTCTGTGTGAGTCCCTGGGTGGCCTGCAGCAAGCCTCTCTGCCTGAGTCTCCTTATCTGCATCTTTATCTGTATCAGCATCTTTATTTCCTATCTGTTTAAGACAAAGGGTTTAGAATCAATGCTGGCCAACCTCCTCGGAGCTCTGACACCCACAGCACTGTGATCTATCTTTAGCCAGCTCTCACTGGGCACTGTGATCTTGGCCTTCAAGACTCTAGGTTTCCTTTTCCTTCTCCACAAATACTGAGGCTTCCCAGCTGCCTCAGTGGTAGGGTATACACCTGCAATGCAGGAAACGCAGAAGACGTGGGTTGGATCCCTGGGTCGGAAAGATCCCCTGGAGGAGGAGATGGCAGCCCGCTCCAGCTTCCTTACCTGGGAAATCCCGGGCATGTTACAGTCCATGGGGCTCGCAGACATTCAGGCATGATTAAGCATAACGCTTGCCTGACTGTTTCTACAAACACATACAACTGGCTTCTGACCTCATGTTTAGTCTTCTCCCTTCCCTCTGCTCACAGCAGAACCTCCTCATTCTTTATTTGATATTTTCGGGGCTGGGAACAAAAAACGTCACATGAAACATTTTTTAATATAAAAACTATTTTAGTCTGGGTCCTCAGAAAAACCAAACCAATAGGAGATAAATATCAAGAAATTTACTATAAGGAATTGGCTCACATGGTTAGGAGGCTGAGAAGTCTAAGATCTGTGGTTGCCAAGCTGAAGACCCAGGAAAGCCAGTGGCGTAAGTTGCAGTCTGAATCTGAGTCCAAAGGCGGGAGGAGACTGATGACCCGGCTTGCTTATCCACATGCTAGCTCGAAGACAACTTCCCTGGTGGCTCAGATGATAAAGAAGCTACCTGCAACGCAGGAGATCCAGGTTCAATCCCTGGGTTGGGTAGTTCCCCTGGAGAAGGGAATGGCTATCCACTCCAGTATTCTTGCCTAGAGAATCGCATGGACAGAGGAGCCTGGAGGTCTGCAGTCCACAGGGTCACAGAGTTGACGAAACAATTGACACACACATAGCTTGAAGCCAATCAGAGAGAGCAAATGATCCCTTCCTCAGCATTTTTGTTCCATGTAGGCCTCCAGTGGATTGGATGATGCTTACCCACAGTAGGGAGGGCCATCTGCTTTGTTCAGTTCATCGATTCAAACACTAATCTCTTCTGAAAGGTCCTTCACAGACATATCCAGAAATCACGTCTTAACCAAATATCTGAGTACCCTGATTCTCAGTCAACCTGATACCTAAAATTCAATGTAATTGACCTGTGCATCTTAAAAGTCCAGAAGTTCAGGCACACAACCAGAACCCTGAATCTCTCACCATCTCCAGATTCTCTTTGCTCAGAGATTGTATTCTTCTCAGGATGACTCTTCCTACCTGACCCCAAGAGGGTCTTTCTGGGGCTTCACACTTCCTTGTTTATCCTGAGCTGAGCTGTGGTGGGAAAGAAATTCATTTAACATCTGATAGGATCAACATATGTTGTATGCTCTAGCCCTAGACATGGCTTAGAGGATAAAGTGTCTGCCTACAATGAGGGAGACCTGGGTTTGATCCCTGGGTAAGGAAGATCCCCTGGAGAAGCAAATGGCAACCCACTCCAGTACTCTTGCCTGGAAAATCCTATGGACGGAGGAGCCTGATAGGCTATAGTCCATGGGGTTGCAAAGAGTTGGACTGAGGGACTTCACTTCACCAATTATGTGGCCTGGGGGATGGATTATGCTAATAAGTTTGAGTCTAAGCCCTGGGGCTTCCCAGGTGGCTCAGTGGTAAATAATCTGCCTGCCATTGTAGGAGAGGAAAGAGATGCAGTTTTGATCCCTGGGTTGGGAAGATCCCCTGGAGTAGGAAATGGCAACCCATTCCAGTATTCTTGCCTGGAAAATTCCATGGACAGAGGAGCCTGGCAGACTACAGACCAGGTGATCACAAAGAGTTGGACATGACTGAGCGACTAAAGACAGCCTGGGCCACCCCAGGGCTGGAGCTGAGCTGGCCTCAGTGCCGCATCAGTGGTGCTGAGTAGGGCATCTTTAAATGTGCATCTTAAAAGTCCAGAAGTTCAGGCACACAACCAGAACCCTGAATCTCTCACCATCTCCAGATTCTCTTTGCTCAGAGATTGTATTCTTCTCAGGATGACTCTTCCTACCTGACCCCAAGAGGGTCTTTCTGGGGCTTCACACTTCCTTGTTTATCCTGAGCTGAGCTGTGGTGGGAAAGAAATTCATTTAACATCTGATAGGATCAACATATGTTGTATGCTCTAGCCCTAGACATGGCTTAGAGGATAAAGTGTCTGCCTACAATGAGGGAGACCTGGGTTTGATCCCTGGGTAAGGAAGATCCCCTGGAGAAGCAAATGGCAACCCACTCCAGTACTCTTGCCTGGAAAATCCTATGGACGGAGGAGCCTGATAGGCTATAGTCCATGGGGTTGCAAAGAGTTGGACTGAGGGACTTCACTTCACCAATTATGTGGCCTGGGGGATGGATTATGCTAATAAGTTTGAGTCTAAGCCCTGGGGCTTCCCAGGTGGCTCAGTGGTAAATAATCTGCCTGCCATTGTAGGAGAGGAAAGAGATGCAGTTTTGATCCCTGGGTTGGGAAGATCCCCTGGAGTAGGAAATGGCAACCCATTCCAGTATTCTTGCCTGGAAAATTCCATGGACAGAGGAGCCTGGCAGACTACAGACCAGGTGATCACAAAGAGTTGGACATGACTGAGCGACTAAAGACAGCCTGGGCCACCCCAGGGCTGGAGCTGAGCTGGCCTCAGTGCCGCATCAGTGGTGCTGAGTAGGGCATCTTTAAGCAAAAACTGGATGCAGGTACTAGCCGAAGAGAATGGATACTGAGAAGCCCCAAACATCAGTTGTTTGCTACAACCATTCAGCTAAAGTGTTACCTTGGGTGGTATGCTCATTTTCTGATGGCCACTAACTCAAATCACCATAACCTTGATGTCTTGAAACAAAAAACAAATTGATTCTCTTCCTCTCCTGAAGCTCATGGGTTTGAAATCAGCTTCACTGGGCTGAAACCAAGATACTGGCTGGGCTCCGCTCCCTCCTTAACTCTCAGGGAGAATTCTTTTCCTTGCCTTTTCCAGCTTCTAGAGCTCTGTTCCTTGGCTCATGGCCCCTTTGTGCATCTTCAAAGCACATAAAATCTTCAAATCTCTCCCTGCTTCTGGAGACATCTCCTCTTTTCCTCTCTCTTTCATCTGACCCTTCTGCCTCCATCTCATGAGGACCCTTTGATGACATTGGGCCCACTGCTAAACCAGGATGATCTCTCATCCCAAGACCCTTAACTTAATCACATCTGCAAAGGCTCTTTTGCCACATAAGGTAACATGAACATATTCCAGAATCAGGACCTGGGTATCTTTGGAGGTCACTATTCACCCCAACAGAGGTGACTCTTCTGCTGCCCTGGACAGAATTAGGTGAACCTCTTTCTGTGCTTTCCAGGTCTTTATTTATACCTGGGGTTGGCATTTATCAGTCTCATCATGGAGTCCTGTGTGTATTTATAGGTCTGTTTCTCCCCTACTAGGCTATGAGCACCTTGATACTAGAAACACTCTATTTCCTGAAATCACAGCTGACCCAGAGTAAGCTCCCAATGAATGAATGAATGAATAAACTCTTCACTGAAGCAAAAGTAATGCAAGTTGAAGGCACACGGCCTGAAGCAAGCTGAAATGGAGGATGACTTAGAGACAGCGTAGGGTTAATGCCAAGACCCTGAATCCCAGTCCCAAATCTCCAGGCCCCTTCTGCTGCCTCTGTACTGAGAGACTTGGCCGAGCACATCTTATTTCCTGAAGCCTATTTTTAAAATCCCTCAGTACTAGCAGAGCATCATTGTGGCTATAAATAGAAGCCATGGATTTTATGATCAGAGAAAATGAGTCCATCGTATTAAAAAAACACACACACTATTTATAGCCCAAGGATTTCCACAGCTGAGCATACTCACTGTGTGTATCTTGGTGGATTCTTCTCCCAGCCATACAGGGCTCGTGGAAATGCAGTGGGGGAGCGTATGTCATTTCAAATAGCGTTTATTATTGAAAACCCTCTCTCTCAGGGAGGAGAACATGCAAAATGTATGAGACTGACAGGAGTCTTTTAGAAGAGAGGAACCACATTGCAGGTTGTAGAGTAGCTCAGGATTCTGATGGGAGCAACAGTGGGTGAGGGTGAAGGAATCATGCAAAGATATTCAAAGGGAAGCACACTGGGCAGGTCAGAAAGCCAAGGACCCACTGGGCCACTCTGAAGCGGTACCAACCTGCTCTGAGCCCTTATGGCACACTGAGCACTGTGTTAGGATCTTAATCACACTGTCTCCTTTCATCATCCCAATACAGCAGGGCATGTCGGTATTTTATTCCCAAACCCATGTGCTGTTGCTGTTGTTCAATTGCTCAGTTGTGTCCGACTCTTTGCAACCCCATGGACTGCAGCTTGCCAGGCTTCCTTGTCCTTCACTATCTCCCAGAGTTTGCTCAAACTCATGTCCATTGAGTCAATGATGCCATACAACCAACTCCTCCTCTGTTGCCCCCTTCTCCTCCTGCGCTCAATCTTTCCCAGCATCAGGGTCTTTTCCAGTGAGTAGGCGCAGGTGGCCAAAGTACTGGAGCTTCAGCTTCAGCATCAGTCCTTCCAATGAATATTCAGGACTGATTTCCTTTAGGATTCCCTGATTTGACCTCCTTGCAGTCCGAGAGACTCTCAAGAGTCTTTTCCAGCACCACAACAGTTTGAAAGCATCAGTTCTTCAGCGCTCAGCCTTCTTTATGGTCTAACTCTCACATCTGTACATGACTACTGGAAAAAACATGGCTTTGAGTATATGAGCCACCCAAAATGAATGGGCCATGGTGGAGAGTTCCGACAAAACATGGTCCACTGGAGAAGGGAATGGCAAACCACTTCAGCATTCTTGCCTTGAGAACCCCATGAACAGCATGAAAAGGCAACCCCATAGTACAGATGAGTAAATCAAGGCGCAGCGAAGCTGAGTAAACTGCCTGAGGTTTGGGCTAGACCAGGGACTGGAAAGAGAGCCAGCACTCTCAGGCACTAAACTGGACCATCCACATCACGGTTCCAGGAGCAGGAAGAGGGTGGGATGGAGAAATGTGTCTTTCTGCCTGTTGTTTGGCTTTCAAGGCCCCAGTAATCAAGCTCCATCCACACCTGCAAGGTGACTTCGTCCTCCTCTTTCTAATGTCTCCTCTGTCCTTTCTCTCCTCTCCCAGAATGCATCCTAGCAAGGCAGGTTGCCACGGGCTTGCACTCAGTGATGTACTCACCGTATTCCCCAGCCAGCCTGAGATGCTGTGACCAGTCATGGCAGCGGTTGGCCACAGGCAGCCAGGGCCGTCCCACCAGGACCACCGTACTGTCTTGCTCTGGCCCCACGCGGTGGCTTCCCTTTGCTCTAGCGAGATCCCTCCCCATCGCTGTGCCCGCAGCCCACCTCCTCCTTGGATGGCTTCTCTGATTACTCCACTGCAGGCCGTCACTTTCTCCTCTGGCTCCCTGTCTTCCAAGGGGGCCAGACTGTTAAAACTGCCCCTGTGCTAAGACCCTAAACACGCTCGGTAAAAGCCGATGCTCAGGCCCAGCTGTCAGCATGCAGAGCAGAGACGGTCACGCAGCTGAGGCCAGTGGAGCGGCAGCTCAAGTCTCAGGTGTGGCTGATGAAGAAACGCATCCAACAGAGGGGAACGTGTGGCCTCGGCTGGCAGCTGGTGCACGTCCGGCTTCCCTGGGACTGAGATTCACGGGTGATGCCTTAAGGCAGGGTCACGACCACGGGTGAGACTTAACTTGTTATCTCCTAACTTTCTCTTTAGTGTCAGGGGCTTGTAAAATAAGATTTTCTGATTCCTGCTCAGTGATGCCCCCTCTATCTTTTCTGCCCTTGCCCTCGTCCAGTCACCCTGACAGTCCCCCTGACGTCAGCAAGAGTCTCCTAACTTGCCCCCTTTGCTCTTCTCTCTCCTTCCTCCGGTCCATTCATCCTTCACTGTTCAGCCAGAGAGAGCTTCTCAAATCCCAGGCTGGCTGAGGCGGCTCTCTGCCCTTCTCCTCCGTCCATGCTCATCTTCCCGTAAACCGTCCTCCTGGTCCTTCAGGTACATCATGAATTTCCTATGATGGTTCCTAAGGCCTATCATGAGGTACAAGGCCCTGTCTCCTTCTCCAATGTCTCCTCCCGCTGCTTCTTCACAGGGAGGGGCTTCTGCTCCAGTCAGAGCAAGTGGCTTACTGTTCCCTGAAGCCAGATGCTCCTCTGTGGCCCCAGAGTCTTTTGCTCAAGGTCATGGGCACTCCTTAGGGACAGAAACTAGCTTATCATCTTCTTATTCCTTGATCTTTAGGAGATGTTTAACATCTGTCAATAAAACGCATGGAGAGAGAAATAGACAGATGGATGGATGGATACTATTTTGTACCTCTGAAATCCACCGGTTACTTATTAATCCTTCAGGGCTTCCTTATATTTAACTCCTCCTCTTTCGTGACTTCCTCCCTGGATCTCAGCGCCATCCCCCACCCCTGCCCCCGTCTAAATTAGGTGCAATTTCATCAAACCTTCTATGAGCCCAGGAACTTCAGGACACTATGTACCTGCTGTGTGTCCACTCCCACATGAGACTGCCCTAGCCAAGGACAGAGTCCATGTTTGATATGGGAGTGTGTGCCCCGTGCTGAGCATGAGGCCCTCAATTTTAATGACTCAATGAACTGTGTAACTGTCTGACCAAATCAATGAATGAAAAAGCACAGTGACATATGCCTATGGTCATACGGAAAATTAAGGAGATGACCCAGAGCTAGGTCCTGGTGTTCAGGCTTCCAGTTCTCTGTTCTAACATTTCCCAGTAGAGATTAAAAAAAAAAAAAAGCAACCAAAAAACTAGAGATTTTACTAGTTTTAGACTTTTTTCCCAGGGCTCTGGAGTGCCATGAAGTACCCCAAGCAAAGTGCTGTCTGAAAATAACCAAGCCAGAATGTGTTTACCTGTGATGCCAAAGTCAATTTCTCATCAGTGCTGTCTTCTCTGGAAGAAAGTTACCCAGGTCATCACTAGCTTAACCTTGGATCCTGAATGATTAGCTCAGAAAACAGACAGTAATTTGCAACAGCACGGATGAACCTGGAGGGTGTTAGGCTAGTGAAATAAGTCAGACAGAGAGGGATGGATACTGCATGTTATCACTTATCAGTGGAATATAAAAAAATAAATGAATATAGCAAAGCAGAAACAGACTCACGGGTATAGAGAAGAAACTAGTGGTTACCAGTGGGGAGATGGAAGGGGGAGTGGCGAAAAAGAGGTAGGGGATTAAGAAGTACAAAGTACTATGTATAAAATAAATAAGCTATAAAGATATATTGCACAGCACAGGGAATATAGCTAATCTTCTATAATGACTTTAAAAGAGTATAATCTATATAAATTTTGAATCACTATGTTGTACATCTGAAAGCTAGTTTTAAAAATAATAAAATAATGTTAAAAATAAAAAATTTTTTAAAAAGCAAAATAATTTAAAAAGACAAAATATATATTTCTTAAAAGAAAAAAATAAAGCAGGCAATGGTGACTTGGGAGGAGCGCCGTCGGCAGCAGGGAAGATGAGAACACAGATTAGAGTTGGGAGCAGCTGGGAGTCACGGAAGGAGCCTGAGGTTAGGTTGTGTTCCCAATCCTGTTACTAATTTACTGTGTGACCTTGAACGAGTCACCTGGTCTCTCCAGGTCTTGGCTCACACTCTGTAAAATGAGGGAACCAGAATACGTTGTCTCTAAGGCCCTTTCCCAGTTCTCAAATTCTATGGGTTAGTGTCTGCAGAGCTCATTTAGAAAGACATGAGGGACGCAGAGGTTAATGAAGAAGACAGACTTTTTCAATAAAGTGGTGAGTAGTAGGTTTATTTCCTAGGCACTTAGCAATCAACAGCAAAACTAGTAAAAAAAAAAAAAAATGAAAAAGAGACCTATTAGGTTCAAGATAGAATGAATCCACTTACAAGTAATGTCCTAACTAGCATCCCCGCTGTGACCTACAGCTTCCCTAGAAGCCTTCTGCTTCAGGGATCCCTAGCCCCTCCTCTACTGGAAACGTTCTTCCACCCATTTTGAGGGGTGGGATGGGTAAAGGGGCCAGAGACTTGGCTCACTCCATCTCTAGGGCCCAGCCCCAAATCCAGCCAACTGTAGATGTGCAATAAAAAGTGTAGGTTGGAGAAATAAAAATGGAACTTCCATTCCTAATTATCAATTTCATTAACGATGAAATTCAATTACAGCCCTTCCCAAATACCTGAATATAAAATAGACTCTTAGCCAATGCGCTGATATTTCATGGTTCTGCACCTTTAAAATGAAAAGAGGAGCTTGAAAATGTTCCCTTTTGAGGGTAGGATTTAGATTTTCCAAGTGCTTTGGGGTTCATTATTAACTAACAATCAAATAATCCCTGGTACTTTTGTAGAGTTTTACAGTTTATATAAGACTGTCATATCCATTATCTAATGTTCTGTAAGACAGCAGCTTATTATGCCCATTTCACAGATGAGGAAACTAAGGCTCAAAGACGTTTGGCCAAATGACTTGCCCAAAGTCTCACGGACAGTCAAGGCTGAGCCAAGGTTGCACTCCAGGCCACCTGTGCCCCCGTCACTGACTCCTGTCTGGCCTACTCTATTGCTGCCAACAAAGCAAACCAGGGAGGTCGGCAAATCTGTGGGTCTACTTCCATCTTGCTTTTCCTTCTCTCTTCTTTTCTCCTCTTATTCTTTCTTCAACCTTCAAGAAGAATGTATCTTGCTGAATCCCTGAGAATGATTTTAAGGTAGAGAAAGAAGAATTGAAGGATGGGGGGAGAGAGAGGGAAGAAGGAAGGAGGAAAAGAAAGGGAGGAGGAAGGAGTAGGTCCTTGCCACACTGCACAGAGCTTCCACACAGATTTATTCAATTCTCTTAAGAAGTTTCAGAGACAAGCCTGGGAACCCCATTTTACAGATGAGTGAACTGAAACTTACATCAATCTCTTGCCCAAGGTCACACTGCTAGTAAAAGACACAGCTAGCAAATCTCATGGTCTTCTTGAGATTCCATTCTACAGAGCTGACAACTGGATGAGAAAGAGAAAGAATAAAAACTCAGGGTACGTTCAGATCATTTCTCCCCTCCCAAACTGTGAGGTTGAACGCGTTCTATCAGATAACAGCAGTACAGGCCAATAATTTCAATTTATAGAGGTACAATAGAAACAGCCAGCAGTGCCTCTCTGCTTTTGAAAGATGTGGTTCCATTAAAAGTATTTAATGCCACATGATATAGTAAAGTAAGGACCCATTTTGCAAATTCTGTTATCATGTTTCATCTTCATGTCTGCCATTTTAAAGAGCTTTCTCTGTGAGTTATACTAACTTCTAATTAGCATCCTTTTAGAGTTTTACAGCTTCTGATTGCTTACAGAAAGCCAAAAGAAAAAGGAAAGAAAGCTACAAGATGTAATTTGGTGAAGGAAGCAAAATCAGTCCTTCTACAATATACAGAACTGATTCTTTTGGGTGACTTGGCTTGGAAAGGCATTCATTGCAAAGGAAGGAACATTTGCTAAGAGCCTGGTACTTGGCGTGGAGAAGGGGCTGACAGAGAGATGGATAGCATACTTCTTGACTTCAAGGAGTTCAACATCTGCTGGGGGAGAGGAACCTGACCGTTGCTAACTCAAGTGTGAGCCTCACCCAGGGAGTTCTGTAATGTTCCTCTCCCAGCTTCTTCGACTGAAGTCCAAAATTTTAGCCAGTTGGTAGCTACCTTTTTTGTGTGTATCAAATAGAAAAGGTATCCCTCTACATCTTTTAATAGCAAATTCCACCACAATGATACTGTTATTTCTAACAACAGCAACTCGCATTTGTATAGTGGCTCAACGTTTACAAACACTTTTCTACTCAGTGTGCCATAAAACCGCATATTCAGAGATATTTAAGTCAGGGACTATTTTTCATTTGAAAGTATTTATGTTCCATTTTCTACAACTAGCAAATTTGAGAGATTACCTTTTTTCCAAATATTGTAAAGAGAACCCCTGTGGGCCATTTCCAGCTGTGCCAAAATGCATGCTGACACCCTTCAAGTATTACAAAGAGCAAGCAAAACATTTCAACTATTGTAACTATCTGAACCAAACCAGTGGGGAATGCACATGACTCTGCAGAAACAAAGAACATTATTCAGCAAAAAAGAAAAAGAAGACATGCACTCCGCATTAGGCTATAAAATAATTTTTTCCCCTAGAGCATATTTTTAGATCATTGAACTGCAAGAATGCTGAATTCTTTCTGAAACAAACTGATTATCAAGAATTACTGAAACTGTGTTAAAAAATAGCAACTAATCTAAATTCCTTGTCTGACAAGCATTAAGGAAAATTATGTACTCATAGCCATAAGCGGGATGTACTATATGATGCTCATACATATTGAAACTGTTAATCACATCAAAACTAATAATTTCACCCTGCTAAGTTCTTACTTGGTACATCAGATATTTTAATTTCGATCCTTAATGCATGGATTCAGGAAACCATTGAGTAGTCAAGGCTTAAATGCTTAGAGGGCCAGCACGTGTGAGCTACTATAACGGTCCTGCATTATACCTCATCTTGCCTTTGTTGTTCAGTCCTCAACTTGCGTCCAACTGTTCGGCACCCCATGGACAGTAGCATGCCAGCCTCCTCTGCCCTTCCCTATCTTTCAGAATTTGCTCAAATTCATGTCCACTGAGTCAACAATGCTATCTAACCATCTCATCCTCTGCCGCGTCCTTCTCCTGTTGTCTTCAGTCTCCCAGCATCAGGGTCTTTTCCAGTGAGTCAGCCCTTTGCATCAGGTGGCCAAAGTATTGCAGCTTCAGCTTCAGCATCAGTCCTTCCAATGAATATTCAGGGTTGATTTCCTTGAGGATCAACTGGTTTGATCTCCATATAGTTCAACGGACTCTCAAGAGTCTTCTCCAGCACCACAATTCAGAAGCATCAATTCTTCAGGGCTCAGACCTTAGGTTTTCTCCCCTCCTTGGGAAGGCCAGACTCAGAGTTGGCATTTAGAACCCTGCTCTGACTCTATTACTAGATGACTAATTATGTGATAAGGGACAGATTACTCAATTGTTGTCTTTCAATCTCGATGTCTCCAGAATGTAAAATGAACAAGTTGAACAAGAGGGCTCTAAATTCCAACATCCTATGTTTTGGTGGCTTAAAATTGCCAAAATATTACTATTTGAACAAGTGGCAGACTTCTCAATTTAATTCAGTATAACATTATTAAAGGTCATGTTTCATATTCCATGTACTGTGCTAGGCTCTAAAAATACAACAATATATTAGTTACAACCTTTTTGTTTAGAACAGACAAAAACACACTTGCTTATGTGGGGAAAGGGTAACCTGTAGAATTATAGTTGGG
Source organism: Madoqua kirkii (assembly GCA_006408675.1). NCBI lineage: Eukaryota > Metazoa > Chordata > Mammalia > Artiodactyla > Bovidae > Madoqua > Madoqua kirkii. The sequence goes on from SJYC01038241.1 coordinate 26,887, forward strand.
ACTAAGGAAGAATTGGAATGAAAATCCATAATATCCTCAGCATTTCTTTCTTTCTTCTGTTTTATTCCAGATGAGTTTTTCTATTCAGAATGTATGTGATAGAATCTAAGATGATTCTCAATAAGATCAACCTCTGAACACTCATAACCTTGTATAACCTCTCCTTGGACACGGGCAGGACCCATGACTTGCTTCTCAGTATCAGGATATGGAGAAAGGCGATGAGATGTCATGTCTAAGATTACATTACAGAAGACTGTAACACCTTTTTTGTTAGTATATTTTCCCTTGCTGGCTTGGATGAAGCCAGTGAGCATGTTGGGAAGGCTCAAGTGGCAAGGAATTGAAAGCAACCTCAGCCAACACGCAGGCAGGAAGAGAAGGTGGCCTCTGGCCAGCAACAGCCAACCAACCAAGACCCTCAGTCCTATAGGCTTCAAGGACCTGAGTTCTGGAATAATCGTACGAACTTGGAAAGGGTTCCTTCTCCATTTGAACCTTGAGATGAAACTCGGGCACTGATGGACACATTGATAGTAGCTCTCAGATGAAATTCAGGAAATCTGTGTCCAGATTCATGAACCACAGGAACTCTGAGATAGTAAATGTGTGTTGCTTTACACCACTAGGTTCGTGGTATTTTTTTGTTGTGCAACAGATAAATAACACACGGGGCTTGACCTCTAAAATCCCCAGACTCACATTTCAAAATTTGGAATCTGGATGGATCTGAAGCTCACTTCTCCCTTCTTGTTCAAAAATCCTAATGAAAGGCTGTATTTGGCCAGCTTGCAACAGGTTTCTACCCTACCAGTTACCAGAGGGATTGGAACCAGCAAGAAGATAACAGCCTCATTCTTACCAGTATAACAGAATTAGATACAATATTTTCCAGAATAACAGCAAGTGTGGATGGGCAGAACAGTGGCTGTCCACTGCAGAGGGTGAATAATATAAGCATGTTGTTTTCTCATAATCTAGGGATAGATGTAGATGAGTTAATAGTTTATGAAAATGCAATAGTTTATGGGCTGTAGTTTAGGTCAAAAACAGACCATTCACACAGACAGTCAGGAAAGAATGTCTAGGGAAAGTAACACTAAGATAGAACCTGAAAACTGAATAGGAGAAATCCAGGTTAACAAGGGGCAGGTAAGAATGTCTCAGGGCTAGCCAACTGGCGCTAGAGCTGAAGAATCTGCCTGCCACTGCAGGAGACATAAGAGACGTGGGTTGGATCCCTGGGTCGGGAAGATCCCCTGGAGGAGGAAATGGCAACTCTTTCCAGCATTCTTGCCTGGAGAATCCCATGGACAGAGGAACCTGGTGGGCTACAGTCCACAGGGTTGCAAAGAGTTGGACATGACTGAAGCACCCAATGCATGCAAGAATCTCTCAGACACAGGGAATATCATGTGGAGAAGCCCAAGATTCAAAGAAAGAATGGAGTATTTGGTGATTCCGAATATTTTTAATGCAGTCCAATCATAGCACAGAGGGTGTGCAGAAGTTCCAAGAGGGAAGCTGAAAAAATTTGTCAGGGCTGGAAAAATTTGTCATATTGGTCAGCGTTCTTATTGAAAAATCAAAGATTCCATTCCATTCATTATCTCATGGGGTTAAGACAACATGCATTCAGAAACCACATAGCCACAACTAATACTGAGCACCCCAGGATGGCATAATAGCCAATACCCACCACTTGGCACCAATCACCCCAGGCTGGGTACCAGAAGCTGCCCCACAGGAATAGATTTCTCCTCTGTTGTGCCTGTAGACACCATCTCCTGGGTTGTGATCAAGACTGATGCCTCATGTAACACCTCCACATCCAGTTCTCATGGGGGGATGTGATTGAAAAAGCCCAGGTCATGTGCCTGCATCATAGCTGCTGTCCATGTTGGTTTTCATTCATTCATGGGAATGTGGGTCTCATGTGTGGGAACTGTCAAAGTGTAGACAGGTTTCCCAAAAGAAATCAGATGTACAATGGTACACTGCTGCTGCTGCTGCTAAGTCACTTCAGTCGTGTCCAACTCTGTGCGACTCCAGAGATGGCAGCCCACCAGGCTCCCCCGTCCCTGGGATTCTCCAGGCCAGAACACTGGAGTGGGTTGCCATTTCCTTCTGCAATGCATGAAAGTAAAAAATGAAAGTGAAGTTGCTCAGTCATGTCCGACTCTTAGCAACTCCATGGACTGTAGCCCACTAGGCACCTCCATCCATGGGATTTTCCAGGCAAGGGTACTGGAGTGGGGTGCCATTGCCTTCTCCACAATGGAACACTACTCACTCACAAAAAAGAAGAAAGTTTCCCCATTTGCAGCAACATGGATGGATTTGGGGGGCATTATGTTTAGTAAAATACATCAGATGGAGAAAGATAAATACTCTTCGAGATCACTTACATGTGGAATCTAAAAAGTACAACAAAGTAGTGAATATAACCAAAAAGAAAACTGACAGATATAGAGAACAAACTGGTTGCTACCAGTAGGGTTGGGGAGAGGTAAAATAAAGATGTGGGTGTTGGAGGCAGAAATTATTGGGTAGGCTCAAGTATAAATTGTACAACGTCAAGAATATAGCCAATATTTTGTAATAACTGTAAAGTGGAAAGTAACCTTTAAAAAAATAAATAAGCTCTGCCAACAACAGTGTGAAATAAAGCAAAGAAACGTCTGGAGTTACTACATCCCCAGTTGAGCATTCAGATGAAACACTGGCCCTGATGGACACATTGTTGTGGTTTTGTGAGACACCTCAGAAGCAGAGGACCCATGTAAGCAATGCCCATATTTCTGACCCACAATAACTATTAAATAATAACTGTGTGTTCTAAGTCATGGCATTGTGGCAATATGTTACACAGCAATGGATAACTAAGGCAGAGACTTTAGATATGTCTTAATACCACCGATCTGTGTGTGTGTGTGTGTGTGTGTGTGTGTGTTTTCTCTACAATGGAGGGTAATACCTGAACCACTTCTCAGTTTGGTAGAAGGATTCATTGAAACAACACGTGCAGGGCCAGCTTTCTGCAAGTCTGCTGGTAGGTGGTCCGCTGATGGTAACCACCGTTGCTGCCCCAGCCACCACCTCAACCACACATAAAGGAAAATAGCCATCAATACACTTTCACAAGCTGCGCACACTGGCCGCTTACTGAGAGAATCAGCGGGGCTTCCCAGGCGGCTCAGTAGTAAAGAATCCACCTGCCGGTGAAGGAGACACAGGAGACGTGGGTTCAATCCCTGGGTTGGGAAGATCCCCTGGAGAAGGAAATGGCAACCCACTCCAGTATTCTTGCCTGGAAAAACCCCATGGACAGAGGAGCCTGGTGGGCTGCAGTCCATGGGGTCGCAAAGAGCCAGACATGACTTAGTGACTGAACACACACACATGAATCAATATGGCTCCATGAACTGCTCCCAGAAATTTATCTCCAGAACAGGGTAAAAAAACAAACAAAAAAACTCCCCTATAGATGCTTTATGCCCCTCACTTCCCCAGGTTGGCCCTGACTGTACATGCTTCTCAATAACACTGCACCAAAGACATTCCTGTGTCCAGTACTGTGATTGGATTTGTGATACATATTAGTTTACCTTATATTGAGAGGAGAAGTGCAATGTTATACTAGCTTTTCAAGGCAGTGTTTTCCCAAGTTACTGTGAAAAAAAAAACAAACTTTGCATTTTCTTTATTGCTCTTCCATCATACTTAACCCCCAATGCAGATTATAACCTTTGGATGTTAGTCACTGTCCAGTTGTAATACTTAAAATTAACAGGGTAAACATATATCCTGTACTGCTTTGCCAGAAAAGCTCGGCTGACCCGACAGTTTTTAACTCTGTAGGACAGAATTTGCTGTACGTGTGCTTTCTTTTGTTGTTGTTGTTCCGTCTTCCCCAGAGGAGTATTAACTCAGAGTCATCATGAGAGACCCACTGCAGCCCGCTGCTTTCTGTACTATCAATTTGTATCTCTCCTCCTTTATAGCTTCTCCAGCTATTTGATGAAGCATACACACTCTCCCTGTCTTTCTTACCACGCACACACACACACACACACACACACACACACACACACAGGATGCCAGCCACCTCTAAAATGGCAACAAATAAACACATTTTCATTTTTACTGCTTACACTTGCACCCACCTTTTCCATCCTACTCAAGCAAATCCCATGGACGGAGGAGCTTGGTAGGCTGCAGTCCATGGGGTCGCTAGGAGTCAGACACAACTGAGTGACTTCACTTTCATGCACTGGAGAAGGAGATGGCAACCCACTCCAGTGTTCTTGCCTGGAGAATCCCAGGGACGAGGGAGCCTGGTTGGCTGCCATCTCTGGGGTCACACAGAGTCGGACACGACTGAAGCGACTTAGCAGCAGCAGCAGCAAGCCAGTTGCAAGACTTGCTCTTGTAACATAAAAACTGCAATGAAACACAGTTAGTAAGTGATCTTTGAAAGGACTTCAGTAAACTGGAATGGGCTGGAAGTGAACAGAGAGGCACCTTCTGGACTTGTATATTCAATGGTTTCTAAAAATGTAATGGATTGCAATGATGTTTTAACAGAGAGTTGACAGTTAAACCTTAATAGTTTAGAACATGACAGATAAGAAATGAAAGAACATTTGTTCTTTGTTCAAAAGTAAGCACAGTGATTATTTTGAGTAGGTAAACTCTGAAAATAACAATAATTTAAAAAATACTAGACATTTAGAAGGCAGAGAGATAAGTCAGATTCTGCTTCTTTTGTAACTCTGAAAAGTGAGAAATAATTATTACTTGAAAGTTCTGCACGTATGTTCATTGATATAACAGAGCTCATTGCATTTTATTAGCTAAAGCCTTTTCTGATCAGATATTTTACTGTTACCATTAAATTAATGACTTCTAACAACCTGAAAGCAATGGCACCCCACTCCAGTACTCTTGCCTGGAAAATTTCATGGGCGGAGGAGCCTGGTGGGCTGCAGTCCATGGGGTCGTGAAGAGTGGGACACGACTAAGCGACTTCACTTTCACTTTTCACTTTCACGCATTGGAGAAGGAAATGGCAACCCACTCCAGTGTTCTTGCCTGGAGAATCCCAGAGATGGGGGAGCCTGGTGGGCTGCCATCTATGGGGTCACACAGAGTCAGACATGACTGAAGTGACTTAGCAGCAGCAGCAGCAGCAGCAACAACCTGAAATATTCATCAGCTAAGTTTACATTTTCCAAGATTAAAAATCTTGGGACCATTGCTTCTTTATCTGTTTAATGGGGATAAAGAGATGTACTTGCAGCATTTCTGTGAATTTGAGGTTGAAATAACACATGGGGTCGCAGAGAGTCAGACACGACTGAAGCAGCTTAGCAGCAGCAGCAGCAGCAACACATGTGAAAGTGGCTGGCAAAGAACAGAGGTTCGAGAAATGCTAGCAATGATGATGAAGATGGTGGTAATGGTAAACACAATGAAAACACTTAAGCAGAAATGTGTGTATCCTGATCATTCCTTTTGAAAGGTTTCTTAACTCGGTGAAACATCTTGGGACATTTTCGTAAGTGGGTTATTCATGTAATCACCCTGGCAATTAAGCATGCATGTGTTTTATAAGATACCTTTTCATAAACGATTGGAAGCCCCTCCCTCTTTATTTGTTTAGAGGACTCGATTGCAAGGAAACCAGCTTCCTTGAATAGGATTTGGTTTTAGGCAGTCTCCATAGGCCAGGTCAGCTTCTGGCCAATTTGTTGGAACAAATAAAAAGTCTTAGCAAGGATCTTGATCAGAAAGACAAGGTGTGAAAACTTCTGTCTTCCTTGTAGGCGAGTGATCTCTCTCTTACACGTGACTGAGGTGACAATTCAATGGTTTGTCTAACAGTAGCAGATGACGAGCTTAACCTGGTGTGCGTGGAGGAGGGGGCAGGTTCAAGGTCTCTGACCATACATCAGCTCTGTGGCACATTCTCTCTTAATGACCGTGGCTTCCCTGTCATTGGAGAGTATTTGTCAGCTTTTAGAGCAATTAACATTATGGATAGTTGAAACGAAGGAAGAATGAATGACTTCAACAACCTTCACATTTTCAGTAATTTTATGGAAATGTCTATTTTATGGGAAGATCTCCCCAGCAGAACTAAATTACTACATTAATATATAATCCTTGGAATAAGGTAATGTGTACTTGACTGTCCATGGGGAGATTAATTTAATAATACTTTAAAATTTTACCTTGGGAGCTGCAACCAAGAATGTTGACACCAGGTAACTATCAATAAAATATCTAGGAGTCATTTTATTTATAATTATCTGGGGACGAGGCTATTAGTACCTTGCACCCTGCACTGTAAATTGTTGTAAACACACACCAATCAACCCTCATTTAAGAATTCAATGCCATTCAAGCTATGACTAAGGCAGATGGTGAAAAAAATAGAGCAAAGTTGAGGTTCATGGGCTCTGGAGCCTGGAACAGAGGTGAGGGTGGATATGTGGCCTCAGCACTGAGATTAGACAATCCACATCACAGAAAGACAGGACAAAGGAGTAAGGCGGCTTAGGGATGCCTGAGAAGGCAAGGAACGCTGAGAGGCATTTCCGAAGCTTCTCTTGTTCATCGCCAGGTGGAGTCTCCAAGCATTCTCCCTGCTCTTTTAAAATTCTACGTAAACACCAAGATTCCCCCTAGCCGGAGAGCTAGCAAAACTTTGGTTCAAATGGGTTTTGAGCGTGATTAAGTGTCTGAGAATGGATGCGTCAGAGCTTGAATAACATCTGAATGCTTCTCAGGAAAAAGCTCTTAGGGGTGTCTGTCTCTCGACTGGGGAATTCTGCCAAAGGCGACCTATCAGTACGTACCTTGATTATCTAACTGTCACCAGAAAGCAAAAGCAGCAGCAAGAAAAATACGAAATGGAAAACCGCTGTTGTTTTATTTTGATTGGGGAAAGGGATGAAAACTCAAGGCAAGCGACAAAGGCTTTAGGAAAATCAGTACCTGGAATTCACCATGGTGTGACCTGGTCTGGGCCAGGAAGGATCAGAAAGCAGTCCTTCGTGTGGTCGTTAAGAACAGTATTTATCAAGTTAGTCTTTGCCAGTGCACTTCATAAGGGGGTCCTTCTCCTTGTCTGGCTGGAAAATCTTTGCTTCTGCACACAGGCTGTAGATTACTGCATAAAATGTTTCCTGTGTCCATGACGGTGTTTGCAAGACAGTCTGAGGTGGGGGAACTGACCCTGTTTCTATATAATCTAGCTGAGGACAAGACAGTGAAAGGGCCACAGACTTTTTTTCCCCTTTAAAGAGAACATTTTGCTTCTCTTTGCAATTCTACTTGGAAAGAAAACAAATTTCTGTTAACAGCGCTGTGCAGCAATGTTGCTTTGCTGGATAAGTTCACCTGGCCGAGTGAGTCTCTCCCTGCCTTTGGGATCTACCAGATATTCATCACATTCTGGCCAAGTGAGCTGGGGTGCAGGCCACCAGCTTTTCAAGGGCAGCTGCTCTGTCCAGTTCAAGGTCTGGCACTGAGTGTTCTGAATGACATCCCTGAGGACCCCAATTGAAGCTTGTGTGCGTGCATGCTAAGTCACTTCAGTCGTGCCCGACTCTTTGCAACCCTGTGGACTGTAGCCTGCCAGGCTCCTCTGTCCATGGGATTCTCCAGGCAAGAATACTGGAGTGGGTTGCCATGCCCTCCTCCAGGGAATCTTCCTCACCCAGGGATTGAATCCATGTCTCTTTAAGTCTCCTGCATTGGCAGGTGGGTTCTTTACCACTAGCCAAAGCTAAATTAGTTTATTTCATAGGGAATTCCTTTTAAACACACAGTAACATGTGAGCCTTGTGGGTACATCTGTCGCCCAGAAACGATCTACCCTCATTCATCAGTGAGAGTACATGTGAACGCATCTTCCTTGTAACTGAGGCTTGGGTGTAAAGACTTCCTGAAGAGGTTCACCCTTGTCAGTCAGTCAGTTGTGTCTGACTCTTTGTGACTCCATGGTCTGTAGCCTGCCAGGCTCCTCTATCCATGGGATCCTCCAGACAGCAATACTGGTGTGGGTTGCTATTTCCTTCTCCAGGGGATCTTCCTGACCTGGAGATTGAACCCATGTCTCCCAATTGCAGGCAGATTCTTTATCATCTGAGCCTCCAGGGAGGATAATTGCCTGAATCTGCCCATCATCTGTCTTATATTAAGCAGGCAGAGGAAGCCATCGCTCTGTTTGATGGACCTCAGGTCTGCTGATGAAACACTGTAGGCCTGATGTCCTACTGACGCTGCTCTGAAGATGGATTTATTCTCCGATAGCTGTGACTATATGGTCGGCGGGCACTGAAGAAATGTGAGTAATTGTCATTAACTGCTGGATCCTTATGATCTCAAAGGGACCTCAATGGTCATTTGGAGTCTTAGCCACGTCACTGCTTAACACGACTTCAGCTTATGTTGAATACCCCCAAGTTTGGTATCTTGTTGTCGAGTTGCTAAGTCATGCCAGACTCTTTGCCACCCCATGAACTGCAGCATGCCAGGCTTCCCTGTCCTTCTCTTTCTCCCGGACTTTGCTCAGACACTTGGTATCTCAGTCGGTTAGTCAGTTCAGTTGCTCAGTCATGTCTGACTCTGCAACCTCACGGACTGCAGCATGCCAGACTTCCCTGTTCATCACCAACTCCTGGAGCTTGCTCAGACTCATGTTCATCGAGTCAGTGATGCCATCCAACCATCTCATCCTCTGGTATCTTGGTATCTGGGTTGCCCTAATTCAGGGGTTGGCAAACTGTTTTTCAAAGGGCCAGATACAGAATTATTTAGGCTTAATGGGCTATACAGTCCCTGCAGCAAACACTCAACTCTGTTCTTGTAGCATGGAAGGTCCATAGACAATCATGAATGAATGGGCAGAGTATGCTCCAATGAAACTGTTTACAAGAGCGGTCAGAGGGCCAGATATGGCTGTCTGTGCGCCTTAGTTCATCAATCTAAGTGTTAGTCTTCCTTGTCCTGAAGAAAAATTGTCTCCTGGTGGTTCAGTTCAACGTTTGGGGGCCACACATAAAATCTAACACAACCTGTCCTGTGATAAGAAAGACCTTCAGCTGTTTGAAGTTTCTCTGGTGGCTCAGACAGTCAGGATTCTGCCTGCAACACGGATTCGATCCCAGGGTCAGGAAGATCCCCTGGAGAAGGGAATGGCAACCCACTCCAGTAGTCTTGCCTGGAGAATTCCATGGACAGAGGAGCCTGGCAAGCTATAGTCCATGGGGTTGAAAAGAGTTGGACACAGCTGAGTGACTTTCACCGACCAGCTGTTTGAAGGTGACAATACCCTCTTCCCAAGTTATCTGTCTCTTTTCTCCCACAGTCCTGTCTCTCTTCTGTTATCCTGATTCCAAGTCTCTCACCTCTTCTTTAGTGTGGCAGGTAGAATTCTTTTGATAACCACATTAAAATGGGTGTTGGAAAGGAAAGAGTCAGACCTAAAGCTTCCTTTTCTAGGCAGTAGAGTGTTTCATTTTTACCTGCCCTTCAAGAGCCTGCCCCTTACCCCCCCCACCCCCCCCATACAGGCCTTATCTTTAACCCTGGCTGTCTTGTTAGCACCAACACTGCTCATTTCAGATGCTACAATTATCAGCACCCGGCCAGCCAGCCTGGAAGAAGCCCCAGGTTCAAGTCGTGGGCTCTGCAAGGTACCAGCTTTGAGGCTGAGGGATCATCCCACCAAGGAAATCTTCCTCAGTGCCCTGAATCCAGGGAAGAGCCCCTCTTTTGTGTAACCAGACGGCCTGCAGGCAGCACAGCGCTGAGCCCTGGTCTTGCCATCACTCCCCACTGCTGCCTGATCTCTTTCCCCACCAGAGCCAACAGAGTGCTGGGCACATAGTAAACGTTCAATAAACATATTATAATATTAAACATAATATGACAGTATTGAATGAATGAATGTACCAATGAATGAGTGAGCTGTAGAAAAATTCTGAGAATGGGTGAAGGGGCCATGTCTCCTCTGCATTCCATGTACCACTACACATTGCCAAGGTTGCTCTTGCATTAAGGGACTCATGTGATGAATTCTGTCCCTGGCAGGGGCCTGCAGAGCGCTGAGGTTGGCAGGGATCATGACCCGTGGCCCCTGTGCATGATGGGAGGTGCCACTGTCGTACATGGCCTGGAGGTTGCCTGGAGGTTGCCTGGAGGCTGAGTCCTCTCTCTGGCTCCCTGCCCCACTGTTCCTCCCTCCCCACTCCCCACCCCAAGGCCCCAGCTCAGCAGAGGGTCCTGCCTGCGTCTTCAGAGAAGGGACCGGCATTCACAGATGCCCTGGCTTCCCCAGCTCCCGTCCAGCCTCTGGCTTTCATGTCTGGGGTCTCAGCCCCTTTCCACATGAGCTACTTGTTCACAGCTCTGTGGATTTCTCCCACTCATTCCTCCTGATCCTCCATTGCTTCTCCTGCCCTCTCTACCCTCCAGTTCCTACTCAAGCTTAGAGACTCGACTAAAACACCACCTCCTCTGTGCAGCTAGCTACAGTTCTGCAGACAGAGGGCTGCACTTTTATCACTTTGTCTTTTCTTCCAACAATAGTACTGGGAAATCTCCATAAGATGGGGTTTATTAATTCAAAATAAAATTGCATGTCTAATGATGATAGTGATCAGTCAGTTCAGTTCAGTTGCTCAGTCTGACTGTGTCTGACTATTTGCAACCCCATGGACTGCAGCATGCCAGGCCTCCCTGTCCATCACCAACTCCCGGAGTTTACTCAAACTCAAGTCCATTGAGTCAGTAATACCATCCAGCCATATCATCCTCTGTCATCCCCTTCTCCTCCTGCCTTCGATCTTTCCCAGCATCAGGGTCTTTTCCAAGGAGTCAGTTCTTCGCATCAGGTGGCCAAAGTATTGAATTTCAGCTTCAACATCAGTCCTTCCAATGAATATTCAGGACTGATTTCTTTTAGGATGGACTGGTTGGATCCCCTTGCAATCCAAGGGACCTCCAAGAGTGTTCTCCAACACCACAGCTCAAAAGTATCCATTCTTCCGTGCTCAGCTTTCTTTATAGTCCAACTTTCACATTCATACATGACAACTGGAAAAACCATAGCTTTGACTAGATGGACCTTTGTTGGGAAAGTAATGTCTCCGCTTTTTATTATGCTGTCTAGGTTGCTCATAACTTTTCTTCCAAGGAGCAAGCATCTTTTAATTTCTTTCTTTCTTTCTTTCTTTCTTTTTTTTCTGTAGCCTGGCAGATAAAATAAGGAAATGGTTAGGAACATGGATTCAGGGGTCAGGGAGACCAGGTTGCAACTCCCAAGTCCAATCATTTGCCAGCCATGTGACTTTAGAGAATGTATATAACCTTTCATAAAATCCTTTAGAGAAGGGTTGGGACTTCTCTGGTATCTCAGTGCTAAAGAATCTGTGTGCAGTGGAGGAGTCACAGGAGATGTAGGTTCAATCCTTAGGTTCCTTGGAAGATTCCCTAGAGAAGCGCATGGCAACCCACTCCAGTATTCTTGCCTGGAGAATCCCATGGACAGAGGAGCCTAGTGGGCTACAATCTATAGATTGGCAGAGTCAGACACTGCTGAAGCAACCTGGCATACATGCGTGCAGAGAAGGGTTAATGAGGTTAAATGGAGCTCTTGTAGATAAAACCCTTAGTATCAATATGTGGCATGAGTTAAGCCCTCTAAGGATGTCCTGAGGAAGACCCAGAGGACAGAGGGTTTATCTAATTCATCTTTGCATCCTTGGTGCCTAGCACGCTGCCTAACCTTCAGGGGACACTCCTGACAAATTTAGCGGGGCACTTCCGGCACTGCAGTGCAGATGGACATCACAGAAAGATGTGGCCCTTGGGACTCACAAGCTTCCTCAAAGGTGGTCATATATTCCCCACCTTTACTGAGAAAAGCATGAGGAATAACAATACGATGCAGAGGAAGTCCTGCCTGTTGCCTTCTTGCTCCCCTCTGCCCCCCACCCCCATACACACACTGTAAAGGATGAATGTGCTGGCTTTGACTTTGACACAAGCCAATTATTTTTCAGATCTTTGTGAACAGCGAATGAGATGTTTGTACTGTCAAATCACATTTCCCCACAGGCTGCCTTGTTTCTTGGAACAGGGGGGTCCAGTACAGGCTGTGCATGGAATGCAAGCTCTGAGCCTGTGTTTATTGTCAGCACTGGGCTCCCTGACCAAATCAGATGTCCAATTAGAGCTGCATATTGGAAAGTCTGGGCTGAAGAAAGAGCCAGCTGCCAATATGGCACCAGGAAGCAGTCCTTCTGGAGTTTCTGTGGACCAGCTGCCAGGCTGCCACCACCCATAAACACTGATTGGAAAGTCAGAAATGTTGCTCTCGATTGCACTGGAAGATGCTGGATCTCAACTGTGGGGCATGGGCTGCAATGCCAAGTGGTTTTCTCAGAAAAGTGCTGCCTTTGGACCTCTGTTCCATTGTGTGTGTGTGTGTGTGTGTGTGTGTGTGTGTTTACCTATTACTTCCAGCTCTGCTGCGTCTTCACTGCGCCTGTGCGGGCTTTGTCTCTCTGCGGCGAGCGGGGGCCACTCTTTGCAGCGGTGCAGGAGCCTCTCTTGTTGCAGAGCCTAGGCCCTCGGCACGTGGGTTCAGCAGTCACGGAGCACAGGTTCTGTTGCTCCACGGCATGTGGAATCTTCCTGGACCAGGGTTCAAACTTGTGTCCCCTGCACTGGCAGGCAGATTCTCAATCACTAGCCCACCAGGGACGTCCTTGGACCTCTGTCTCTTAAGATACAGGATGGGTTTGCAGGGTTTTTCAACAAGAGTTACGGGCATCTCAGTAATATGATGATAATGGCAATACTAAGAACTAGGAAAAAACTTGTCACAGAGCCAACAAAACCCACTCGGGCCACGGTATTTTCTAAAGCCCCTCAGGGGTGGGATCTGCCCTGGTGAGAGCCCCTGCTAGGATGTGGGCGCTTTCTTGGACCGGGCGATCCCTTCTCCTCTGTGGGTGAGCTGCCTCTTTCTCCCGGCAGGCACACCAGAGAGGACAGTAGGGTGAAAAAGGGGTATGGGCTTGGTCCAGGGTGGGAGGCAGCAGGAATAAGGTCCTCCGAGGAGGAAGGAGGTGAGGCTGCCTGTACTCAGCTGCTGAAGAGCGGCAGTGGGGATGTGGGTGCTGGGACATCAGGAGGCCTGGGCTCTGCTTGCTCTGAGGCGCCTAAGGGACCTGGACAAGTCATCTGTTTCACCCGGGAAAGAGGTTCCTGCCTGTGATGAGGTCTTTCACAAGCTCTTGCCCACTTTCCCTGGCTTTGGGATGAATTTTGGGGGTCTCCCAGAGGATCAGGCTGTAGCTTTACAGCTAACACGTGTTCACATTTACGGTGCCCCTTAGGTGTTAACACTTAGCTACGAGGTCTGGGGAGGAACACAGTTTTGTGGAAGGTGGGAAGTAATTTAGGACACATGCCGCCGCATAATGCAGGCAATAGGAGGGGCCCCAAATCTCAAAATAGGAAGGTAACCCGAGTCAGGTTAAAGGGCCCTCCCCCAATGCCGGCAACTGGATACAGGGAGGGGGCGGGGTGGGGAGCTGCCAACACCGGGCTTGAACAGCAGGAATTTGTTCCCGACATCTGACATCCCAGGTCATCTGTTGGGCGTTAAGGAAGGAGGAGCTGAAAGCAGCGAGATGAGTGACCCGGGCTTCCAAGAGGAAGAGACAGCGCAGCGCAGGAGCAGAAATCCAGGAAGGAGGGAGAGAGAGACCAGGGGAAGGAGGAGGCTCCTCCTCCGCCCGCGTCCCCAGGTCCCCAAGTATGCCACGTGGGTGGGAGCGTGTCACACACACCCACGCGCCCACTGCCACAGTCCTCGCGTGCCCGGCCCGGCCTGGCCCTTGTCTGAACGCCTGCGGGAGCCGGGTCTCCACGGGCCACGTCGCCGCCACCTGCTGCTGTAGCCCTAGCAAGGGGTAGGCGCATCTCCGCGGCGCCCCCCTCCCCATCCGCCCCGGCTCGGTGCGGGCCTTTCCCCACCTCGCAGCCTCCAGGCCCGGTCTGGAGGACTTCTTCCCCGGGGCCCCCTCCCCAGCGCAGAAGGGGAGGCGGAGGGAGGAGCTCTGGCCGCGGCCACCCGCCCTCTCCGCACCGCCCCCCCACACCCCGGAGCTCCTGTCCTCTCCCCTCCACTCCCCTCCCCTCCCCTTCGCTCGGTTGCCGCAGCCCCGCTAGTCGCGCGCGTCAGCGTGGGCTCCCCGGAGCGAGTCGCTAAGTAACGGGGGCTGGCTCCGCAGACCCCGGGCCGGGGAAACCCGCGCGCGCGTCGTCAGCAGCGGCGCCGCGGGGCGGGGGCGGGGGGCGCACGGGCCCTCCCCCATCCGGGCCTGCGGACCCGGGCTGGCACGCCGCCCGCCTCCCCGGCTCCCTTAAACCCGCGCGGCCGGTCGCCGCCGAGGTGCCCCCCCCCTGCAGGGACCTCGACGCCGCCAGCCCTTCCCTCCTTCCCAGCCGGTGCGCACAGTTCCGCGCGCGGCAGATTGGGCACCCCGCGGCCGCGATCGC